>VDFB02190846.1:0-18430 GCA_007258455.2 Sequoia sempervirens | reverse complement strand
TTTAGACGAGTAGCCAACTTTTTTGTTGATGAAATTATGAGTACTAACTGAGTCGATCAACAGTGTTACCTTTTGCTTCTTTAAGAACCACACCACCTTGAGAGTTTTTGGAGCACTAAAACCTAAAAGTGCATGAAAAGAAATGATTGGTTGAGAATCATGTGATTCCTCATTTGACTCCCTTTCATCTTCTAGTATGGGTTCCTCCTCTTCTTCCTCATTGGGACCTTCAATATAAAATAATTTCTTTTCACTATATTTATGTCCTCGACTGTATTTTCTATCACAATTGAAACACAAGCCTTTTGCTCTTTTCTCCTCAATTTTTTGTGGAGTCAACTTAGTAGGGTTGTGTTGAATATCCTTTCTCTCTCTTTGTCACATTAGCCTCTTTGTTTATAGGGAATCAAATACTTATCCCTCTACCCTGCTTTGCTGATAAAAGACTCATTTATGGAAATAGGGCTAAACATGCGTACCTCATGTTGAATGTGATCCTTGAGACCACCCAAGAATAATTCATTCACGTTTTCCTCCGTAATTGTATCCACCTTTAAGGATAGATTTTGGAATTGCTGAATATAATCCTTAACTGATCCTGTTTGTTAAAATTTAGCTAGCTGGCTGAAGAAGTTGTCTATGACACTATTGCTATATTGTGCTTGGAGTTCCTCTATAAAAATTGACCATGAGACGGTGAGCCCATTTTTACTTCAATGAGTGCAAAGCCAATGATACCAAATGAATTGATCTGGTTCTAGATATAAGGAAGCCATCGTGACCTTTTGTCCATTTGGGATTTGGTGTACTTCAAAAAAATTCCCCATTTGGTTTATCCATGTTAGAGGATCCTTACCATCGAACTTGCGCATATCCACTTTTGGAAATAAATTCCTAGATCCCATAGGAGTACTAAAGCTTGTGTCAGTAGTAGCTGACCTAGAATTTTCACCTTGGCCACTTGAGAACTCCTTTCTTGATTCAGCCATGTAGGTGCTTAACATGTTTCGTATGTCTGATATATCTCCTCTTAGGTCACACATATCCATCTTAATTGAGTAAATTTCTTCCTTGACCTTAGCTGATCATTATGAGTAACATCCTCGATTGTTTCACCATTCTTATCAGGAGTCTTCCCCAGAGTGAAAACATTCTTTTTACCCCTTGTTCCAGGCCCCAACATGATGGAAACCACTAATGTTGAAATAAATCACACAAATGAAACTTAAATTCTCTCATATTTTTACTGTAATCTCCTTTATTATGTCTTCAAAACCCAATAAAAATCAGACTCCAATTCAGCAAGATGTGTGAGATATGTGTAATTCTACAATAATTTGTTATAAATTCTACCTAAGTAATTCTTTGAAATATGACTGTAGCTTCTTCAATATGTTCTTCAAAACCCCTTTAAAAATCAGAATTTTTTTTGCCAAAATCTGTGACATATGCTCTTCCCAAAATTGCCTCCTAAAATTCCAGAAAACCTTGCCTTTTATGGGTGCCAAGATCACATGCTCGATACCACTTTGTTATGAAATAACTTGCACAATAGAAGAATATGATATGAAATATACAAATACTCAGATAACTAAGAATAATAAGCCACTTTGAGGGGGAAAACCTTCCAATATCTCTAATGAGAACACAATTCACAATCTTTTGAACAAATAGGACTCACTACCTCCTATATATACCCTACTTATACCTAGGATATCACCTAGATACTCGAACGAAGTATTCTAGTTTGGACTTAAATAACTAAATAACAATATACTAATGATAATATGACTTAATAGAGAGTTAAGATAGCCACAAGCTTCCACTATTCATAACCCGGATGTACAAAAATATTAAGGGCTTAGCAAATTAGCCAAAATTTTCAAACCCATCTCTTTCCTTATACAAGATGTGTCCTTCTTGAAACCGTGCATTACCAATCAATCTTGTTAACTAGTCAAATCTATTAGTTGATTAATTTCATTAATTAAACAACTAGTCTTGTCATATTGGTCAATCAGTCAATCAATCAACCTTGGTCCATTATATCAAGCTGGTCAGTTAATCTTTGTCAAACAATCAATCAGTCAACTCGGTCATCTACCTTAAATAGGATATGTCTTTCTTGAAACTAGGAATAATCAATGGGTCACTTGGTCAACCTAATCAATCACATCAATCAATCTTGTCAATCCTATCAGTCAACATTATTTCTTTGGCAAATGATCTAAATGGTTGTTGGCTTTGTTGGTTTGATTTTGTCTAATCTTTTGGTTTATCTTTGATCATGTTACTAGCCACCTCGAGGATGTCCTGTTAAGGATTTAGAGGAGCGATGATGGACCATGATCTCTTTTCTTTGCTTGATGTCCGCGGTTTGTCTTGACAAAAAGATTGGGGCAATTGGGTCCTTCGTATGAGTCATGGCATTCCTTGTATTTTGGACTATCTGTTTCTTGCAAATGGATGAACTTGTACACCTTGGTCTATGTCATACCATGGTGTTTGTTGTCTATTTATCACATTTTCTACCACCCAATGATGATTAAATGCAAGGCCTATTATTTATCTGGAAAAATATTGGAGTCCTTTCTCTACGCTAACATCCATCTCTTCCATGCTAGCATTTCTTCTTTCTACATCTTGAGATCATCCTATGGCACACAAAAATATCCTACATACATGATCATGTTAGGAAAAATTATGGAAAGCATTATTATTATAGAAATCATCATAATAGGCCACACACATACACACACACACACATATATATATATATTGCATGAGAAAAATACAAAAACAAAGAGTGCATTTGTATAGCATCGACATTTCATTACATCATGTTTTCATATCATAGCATATTAGGCATGTTATTTCATTTTTCATTACATCATAATCATATTCCACTACCATTCATCACATTGCATATACATCGCATCAACATTTGATAAGCATCGTATAATTATTATCATATCATAAGTCATATTTTGCATCTGCATTAGACATTTATAATCATCACATTCATAATCCATAAACATTATATTACATAATATTAATTACATTCACATATCACATCACATCATAAAATTAGGTCATATGTATTGCATTAATATATAACATCATTGCATAATCATATAAGATGCATAAATAACATTACAAATGCATAATCATCCATCATATCACATCATCACATGATCATATAGACTGCATAAATATAAATAATAAATGCATAAAAATCCATAACATAATCATAACAATAAAGCATAATCATCCATAACATAATAAATGTATAACAATAGACTACACATCATATAATCGTCACCAAAAATCCTATATCATATATATTGCTCAAAGTGTGTCACAGTACAATGTCAAAATGTATCTCAAAATGGAACTCGTAGGATCGATGGTCAAAAATACATGTGTCTAGATACAATATCAAAGTATTCCCTAGCTTGAGCTTCCATGCTCTCCAAAAGGTGGTTGTTGTGGTGATGCTAGTGGCGTATGCTTTGAAGGTGGTCTCTCATATGGTCCTGAGACTCCCCCATTGCTCTCTTCCCTATTATGTGATATATCACTACTCAAGGCCACTCATGCATTAGGCACCCTATGCTCAGGTGGAACCTTAGCATCATATAAGTCCCTATAGTACTACTCTCGTCTATCAGACCTGATCAGTTCCTGTGCAATATCTGCAACAAATTCAGTACATGCAACCATGAAATCAATAACCCTTTGCTTTGCCTCCTATGCTCGAACTATTGTTGCATCTCTATATATCATCAATCCATCTATCTCTGCCTGCAGTGTCCTCACCTCGGCCTCCAAGGCCTAAATCTATCCCTGCATCTCTGCTAATCTCTGGTCCACTGCTTTTATTTCATGACTTTCTTCGACCAGTTTCTCGAGGAAACTTATGATCTCTTCATCGACGACTTCGATTCTCTCGAGAGTTTATCTTTACTTAATTTCGACGACATTTGTTGTTCTGACCTCTTTAGGGGATCTCCTCGATTGACCTTGATAACTTTTCCTTTCGGAGATTCTTTTCTTATGTTTTGTTTGAGACCCTGTTCGACGACGCGCGACGACTGGCGCCGACGCCGACGATTTTCCTTTATCTCTACTTTTACATCATCGTCTTCCACCTTTCTTAGCCTTTATATTCTTTAATTTATTTATGATGATGTCTAGTCAAGATCTACTAATAAGGGCACCGGCCCTATGTCAATCCACTATGCATCATACTCGGTTTTGGTCTCGACATCCTCTGGAACTCCCCACAATACCCACTACACTGGTTGTAGTACATCAATATACTACTTCTAAAACAATTTGGCTCTTAGTAATGTTCTAGGAATATTATTTTCAGGCACCTATACATGCGGTGTTTTTCTTAATTAAGAGACCTCCCAACCCTTGCGGGTTTCTATACATCAAAAGAATAGCGAGGGAGAATACATCGGCATAGGCTAGTAGCACCCCATGTGTTTGACAGAACTCCAATGGAGATAAAATTATTGTTATAGAGGGGTGGGACCAGTTCAACTATTTGACTAAATTTAAAAATATTTTAAACACACAACTCAAATTTGATTCCCAATATCATTCTATTAGAGCATTCATGAGTTGAATGTAACTGTTCATAAACAAAAAATTGAGAAAAATAATGACTAATAGTGAACCAAAGTCAAATAAACAAAAATAATGTGGAAACCGTAGGAGAACAATAAGAAGAAAAGAGGCACAATATTTTTCCCAGTGGAAAACCCTCCTGGGGTATAAAAACCACTCCCTAAATGCCTTCCGGGCTTAATCTTTTCATCAACTATTCACAATGCCTTATAGGCTGATTTTTGAGCACCCACTCAAGGAGCATCAACCCCTCATTTAGAAATATCTATCTCAAGGAATACCAACCCCTCAAATTATGTTTTGAACAATAGTAATGATTCAGAGGATTTCTCTGTTTTCAGTTAAGCACATATCTCTCTGTTTTCTCGTCTACAAAATACCTTAAAGATTCAATAACTGAATCCCTAAAATACCTCATAGAAAAGAAATTTACAATCTCTGCATTTTTATTCAAATTTTTATTGCAGAGTTTTATCATACATTTTCATACAACCCAAGAATGATAATCTCAGAATTACAATAACAGCCAAACATAAAACTTAGTTTTCTGCTCCTATTTATAAATGCCAGAAAAGTAACAGACTTCAGAAGTAACGGAAAAACAACCAACCAAAACAAGAGTTGTTTCACCCAGCTTCTGAAACTTGTGAGATTGTTTCTCAGACAAATCTGTAACTCCCATGGCTCCATCAACCACTATTGAGCATCCAACCAAAGAGGCGCATCAAACAAACCTTCCATAGACCTCTGTAGAAGCTGTTACAGTCAGCAACAACATAAACGTAAACATTCATGATGGCGGCCAGGTTAGGGTTCAACACCTAGCTTAAGAGAATAAACTCAAAAAGTTTGCCCTAATCTTTTCAATTCAAATGATGACACATTATGCCGTAGGCAACTCTAACGTTGTCAGACAACCTTATGGTTGTCACTTTTTCCAAGAACCACCAGAGTCAGAGAGAAGATATATTGAATACAACATGCTACACCGATGGTCTTCCTTAGTAAAACATTCTTTCGCTGAGACATGAGGAAACTTCTTACCAAGATGCCCTTTTAGTTTCATTCACAATCGCTGTAATAGACAACTTTCAGGGAGACCTCTTAGAGAACAAACTTTGTCATTCTGAAAGACATTCAATACACATTGTCGCCATGACAATTCAACACCTATGCCGAAGGCCTTTATCGTTTCCAAGTTGCCGAGACTATACATAGTTAGGGAGACACTATATAGACTGCTCCATGTTTCACCGTTACTCCACATGATACACATTGGTCGCTGTGACAAATGGTTTTTCTTATTGACGAGCCTTCTATCTTGTTTTAACACTATCGCTGTAACCTAATGCTGTTGGTAAGACGTTTCATAGAATACATTAAGTTTCACCGAAATACTTTATTCACTCTGAGTCGCTAAGACTTTACCAACCTTTCATCGAAAGCCTTTCATTCGCCTTCGCCATGACTTTCCACAGTCGGAGAGATATTATATCGAACACAATATGTTTCATCGAGAGCCCTTAATATTTTCCATCGGCGAGACCCACAGGGTTCGTTATGACATTATATCGAAGAAAAACTTTTGCTGATAAGACCCTTTTTGAACACGGTCGGTAAGACAATATGTCTTCGGAGAGACCATATGCTGATTACAACACTCTTGCCGAAAGACATACACATGCATTAATCAAAGAGACATAACCTTTTCGCTATGACCTCAGCCCGACGACCAAGCTCATGCCGATAGAGATTCTTTCCTATGCCGATCAGTGTGACAAACCAATATCGCTGAGACCACATACCGACTAATTTAACTTATGCCGATATAACTACTGTCGCTGAGACAACGAACAATGTTACACCAAAAGCTACCAGAATGTTAAATTCAATCGACATAACATTAGAAATGTCTTGCCGATAGGAAACTTAGACATTTCAAAGTGGATCGAGGAGACCTTGCCATACTCATGCTGATATGTGAAAGCCTTTGAAATGTAAAGAGAACCATCCTAGAAAAGAATACCAACTTACAAGTTTTGTCAGACACATAAATAGTATTCATAGCTTGAACCAGAGTTCTTATTACCATCTTGAAATTTAAACATAACAAATAACTTTATGTAAAAGCCAAGAGACATCAAAGAAGTGCCATTGTAAATCATAAGGATTAGGGATTTTGTCATCAAGGACAAACCATAAACACAACTGGAATCCAACAAACTCCCCCTTTGTCCTTGATGCAAAAACACAAATGATTCTCCCCCTTTTTGCCTCAATTGCAAAGAGTAGAAGAGAAGATCGTGCAATTTCCATGAAACACAACTGAGAAGCCAACCAAAATATCATGAGAAACAGCTGCAAAAAAAATAGAAGAGCAACAACCAAGATTATAGGAGAGCAGTAAGAGAATGAAAATATTTAACTTGCTCCCCCTAAGTAGTAGCTTGGAGATTCAGTGAAGTAATGATTGAGAGATAACTCCCAATTGAAGTCTCAGCCTTTCAAATAGCTCTTTTGCTAAGGGCTTAGTGAAAATGTCAGCCACCTGATCTTGAGATCCAACAAACTGTAAGTAGACTTCATTAGCTAAAACCTTTTCTCGAAGAAAATGAAACTTAATAGCAATATGTTTGGGGTTCGAGATATAGGATTTTGATATTTATCACAATTAGTGTTATCACAAAGAATGGAACAGGTTTAGAAACATTACTACCCATATCCGAAGAGTCCGACCATCCATAGTACTTGAGTACAACATGAAGTGGCAGCAATGGTCTCCGCTTCAAAAGAGGTAGAAAGAGAAACATATACTTGTTTCTGCCATGCCATGCCACTAAACGATCACCAAGAAAGAATGCAAACACCTCACTGGTGCTTTTCCTATCATCCAAACAACCAGCCCAGTTAGCATCAGTATAAGAAATCAAAGAGAAATCATTGCTTCTAGGATACCAAAGACCATAATCAAGAGTGCCCTCAATGTATCTAAAGATCCATTTAATAGTAGTAACATGAGATTCTTTAGGTGATGTCTATAAATGTGCAACAGTGCAAACCACTTGCATAATTTCAGGTCTTGAGGAAGTTAAATATAAGAGACTGCCGATCATGGATTTGTATTCTATTTGATTTGAATCAGGAGAATCATCAATTTTAGTAAGTTTGCATCTAGTAGCCATGGGTGTGCTAATAGGATGACATTCATCCATTTTAAATTTTGTAAGCATCTCTCTAGCATATTTGGATTGAGAAAGAAATATTCCAGTCTCACATTGAGAGATTTGAAGACCCATAAAGAAATTTAATTCTCCTAACATTGACATTTCAAACTCAAATTCCATTAACTGAGAGAACTTTTTACTCATAGTGACATTATTGCAGCCAAAGATAGTATCATCAATGTAAATTTCAACAACTAAATATCAGAACCTTTAGTTTTAACATAAAGATTACTGTCTACACCTCCTCTAACAAATCCATTAGAAATTAAATGATTGTCCAGCCTAGAGTACCAAGCTCTAGTTGCTTCTTTTAAGCCATAGAGAGCCTTTTTCAACCTGTAAACATGGTAAGGAATATCTTTGCATATAAATCCTTCAGGCTATTCAACATAGACCTCTTCATCTAAATAGCCATTCAAAAAAGCAGTTTTGACATCCATTTGATAAATAGTAAAGTTTTTGTAAATAGAATAAGCCAAGAATATTCTGATAGATTCTAGTCTAGCAATAGGTGCAAAGGTTTCACCAAAATCAATACTTTCTTGTTGAGCATAGCCTTTGCAAACAAATCTTGATTTGTTGTGAATAACATTACCATTTTCATTAACCTTATTTCTATATATCCATTTTCCTCCAATGACATTCTTGTCATCTGGTCTTGGGACTAACTCCCAAGTCTGATTTTTCTCAATTTGATCAATTTCTTCTTGCATAGCATTAAGCCAACATGAGTCTGTGAGAGCTTCATTAAAAATTTTAGGCTCAAATTGAGTAACTAGACATAAAGCAATTTGTGCCTTTTCATTAGATTTGTAGCCTTTCTTCTAGTTTGAACTCCTACCTTTTTATCCCCAATAATCTGATCTTTGGGGTGGTATATAGCTAGAGTTTTCAAAGGAGCATTTGATACAACCGTTTTAGGACTTGCATTTTCATTTTTAGGGCTTGTTGATTCAGCTTAAGAAATGTGACCCAAACCATTCTAGTATAATCAGCTACAAAAAGCATAAAGTATTTTTCACCATTGATAGACCTTGTTCTAGTTGGTCCACATAAATTAGTATGCACAAGCTGTAAAGGTTTTGAAGAAGAATGTTCTTTTGTCTTGAAGCTAATTTTAGTTTGTTTACCACTTAAGCATTCTTTGCACATAGAATTTTCAGGCTTGTTAAGAATTGGTAAACCTCTAACATTCTGATTCTTACTGATTCTAACCAGATTTTCAAAGTTTATGTGTCCTAATCTTTTATGCCATAACCAACTATCTTCAATTTGGCCCATTAGACACATACCTTGAATATTGTCATTGCAAGATGAGTCAAGGAGATTGTACACATTTCCTTTTGTCCTCCTTCTAGCTGCAACAGCCTTTCCAAGCTTGTTCTTAATCTCACATCCCTGCAAATTAAAAAGAACATGATAACCACTATCATAGATTTGACTAACACTTAGAAGATTGTGCTTGAGACCTTCCACATAGTACACATTATAGATAGGAGTGTCTTCATTCAAAAGAAGTGAACCTCTACCTTTAATTTGAATACCAGAATTATCACCAAACTTGACATATCCACCTACATAATCTTCAAGTTTTATAAACTTGTCCTTATCGCCAGTCATATGGTTAGAACATCCACTGTCCAGGACCCATAAGTCCTTTTTCTTTGAATGAAAAGCAGTTTGAACCAACATAGTTTGCTCAATGTTGTTGACAGTCTTAGGTTTCCAAACCTTTTTAATTTTCTATTGTTTAGAATGCAGATCAGTTCTGCACTGTTTGACAGAATGTCCTAGAGTATTGCATTTAAAACATCTGATTTGTCTAACAAAACCATGGTGTTGTCTAAGACCAAACCTGGGTATTCTAGAATTCATAAGCTCTGCGCGTTTCATCTTCCATGACCAAATTTCCCCGTAAAAAACTGGGCAAAAAGAACGTAACATTAACCAGCGAAGGTCTAGTTTACCTTAAAATTACCATGATCCTACTTAGATTCTCGGTGAGATTTGAACCTAAATTTTTACTTCAAAAAGAGGGTTTTACTTCCTTTAGTTTATTCTGGCTTGATAGCTTTTCCAATCTTTCAAAACCACACCAGCTTTATTCTTATACACCTTCAAGCTGAGTATCCTATTCACTTTTAGAGTGCTTTCATATTTTCAATTTTCTTCCTAAGAAGGACTACTTCTTGTTCCAATTTTTGAATTTCATGATCTTTGTAGCTTACAGTCTCTCTAAGATAGACTTCAACTCTTTTAGCTTCTTCAAGCTGAGTTTTCAGAGAGATCAATTCTTGATCTAGTTTATGTTCTTGAGTAAGAACTTGTTTTTTGAGTTTTCTGACCTCTTGAAGAGCACATTTCAGCTCACTTTCAAGATCTACTTCACCTTCTTCAGTGTCAAAGGTGTTAGAATCATTTTGCTGAGTAAATTCAGCCATGAACAAAGTTTCAACTTCATTAGCTGATGAGTCTTCAGACTCAATATCAGATTCATCCTTACTAAACAGACTTTTCTTCTTTTTAAAATTGAAGTTTCGTTTAGGTTTGAAAGCCTTCTTCTTAGGCTATATTTCAGTTGTCTCGTTGTCATAGATTTGATCATCATAGGGACACTTTGCAGCAAAGTGACCTATTTTTCCATAGTTAAAACATTTAAAGGGAAGTTTTCCCTTATATTTTCCTGATCCCTTTTTAAGTCTTCTAACAAAATGAGATTCTTTAAAATCAGACAACTTTGATTCATTGACATCGACTTCTTCTTTCTTTTTAGAGTTAAAGGCAATTTCTTTTCCTGTTGAATTATTTTTGCTAGTTCTCATTTCATAGGTAGTAAGTATTCCTTGCAGGCTGTCTAAGGTAAGCTTATCAAAGTGTTTCTTTTCTTTTAGGGCTAATACCTTAGATTCAAATTTAGATGGTAAGGACCTAACCACTTTTGTGACCACATCAAATTCATTAACCTCTTGACCTAGACCTTTCATTCCATTGACAACTTCATCAACTCTTAGGAAATATTCAGCCACTTTCTCATCATCCTTCATTTTCAACTCCTCAAACTGATGTTTGAGAGTAATGATTTTTGATAGTTTGACTTTCTCATTCCCTTGATATATAGTTTCAAGTTTTTTCCAGATTCCATGAGTAGATTTGCAATGCATGACTTTAATGAACACATCTTTAGTTAATCCACACAAGATGGAATGCTTAGCTCTGGCATTTATTTCATACTTTTTTTTCTCAGCAGCATCAGTGGAAATAGTGGCAGGTACATTATAATCTTATAAAACAATGCTCCAAACATCAACATCAAAAGAAACAAGAAAAGCTTCCATTCTTATTCTATAGAACACATAATCTGTTCCATCAAATAATGGAGCTCTGGTTACAGAAGCACCTTCTTGAGAATGTGCCATTAAAAACAAACTCCAAGACCAAGAACAATCCAAGGTAATTTAAAACCTATCAGAGGACCCTATGCTTTGATACCAATTGTTGGAGTTAAAATGACACTGAGAGGGGGGGGGGGTGAATCAGTGTTTTAACTATTTGACTGAATTTTAAAATATTTAAACACACAGCTCAGATTTGATCTCAATATCATTCTGATTAGAGCATTCATGAGTTGAATATAATCATTCATAAATAGAACTGAGAAAAATAATTAACCCAACAGTGAACTGAAAAAAAAACATAGTAAAGCAGTGAGAACTCAAAAGAACAAAGAGACACAAGATTTTGCTGAGTGGAAAACCCTCCTGGGGTATAAAAACCACTCCCCAAATGCCTTGAAGGCTTAATATTTTTAATCAACTGTTCACAATGCCTTATAGGCTGATTTTTGAGCACCCACTCAAGGAGCATCAACCCCTCATTTAGAGATATCTATCTCAAGGAGTACAAACCCCTCAAATTATGTTTTGAACAATAGTAATGATTCAAAGGATTTCTCTCTGCTTTCGCTTAAGGCCATACTTCTCTCATTTTTGTTCATGTATCACTCTTAAAGATTCAATAAATGAATCCCTAAATACCTCATATAGAAAATAAATTCCATAATTCTGCATTTTTATCTGTGATATTCTTTTATTGTTGAGTTTTAATGTATACATTTCATACAGCCTAAGAATGATGTAATCCTCATACGTAATAAATTTTGAACATAAACTTAGTTTTCTTGCTCCTATTTATAAATGCTTTAAAGTAACAAACTTTAGAAGTAAATCCAGAACAACAAATCCCACCAAACAAGATCTCGCTTTTAACTCTAGCTTCAAACTTGTATATTGGAGTTTCTAGGATAAATCTGTAACTCCCTTGGCTCCATCAACCACTATCGAGCATCCAACCAGAGAGGCGCATCAAACAAACCTTCCATAGACCTCTGTAGAAGTCGTTAAGTCAGCAACAACAGAAACGTAAACATTCATGATGGCGGCCAGGTTAGGGTTCGATACCCAGCTTAAGAGAATAAACTCAAAAAGTTTTCCCTAATATTTTCAATTCAAACGATGACACATTATGTCGTAGGCAACTCTAACATTGCCAGAAAACCTTATGGTTGTCGCTTTCGCCAAGAACCACCAGAGTCGGAGCGAAGATATATCAAATACAACATGCTACGTCGATGATCTTCCATAGTAAAACATTCTTTTGCTGAGACATGAGGAAACTTCTTACCGAGATGCCCTTTTAGTTTCATTCACAATCGCTGTAACAGACAACTTTCGGGGAGATCTCTTGGAGAAAAAACTTTGTCATTCTGAAAGACATTCGATACACACTGTTGCTGTGACAATTCAACACCTATGTCGAAGGCCTTTATCATTTCCAAGTCACCGAGACTATACATAGTCGGGGAGACACTATATAGACTGCTCCATGTTTCACCGTTACTCCACATGATACACATTGGTCGCTGTGACAAATGGTTTTTCTTATCGACGAGCCTTCTATCTTGTTTTAACACTGTCGCTATAACCTAATGCTGTTGGGAAGACGTTTCATAGAATACACTAAGTTTCACCGAAAGACTTTATTCACTCTGAGTTGCTAAGACTTTACCAACCTTTCGCCGAAAGCCTTTCATTTGCCTTTGCCATGACTTTCCACAGTCGGAGAGATATTATATCGAACACAATATGTTTCACCGAGAGCCCTTAATATTTTCCATCGGTGAGGCCCACAGGGTTCGTTATGACATTATACCGAAGAAAAACTTTTGCCGATAAGACCCTTTTTGAACACAGTTGGTAAGACAATATGTCTTTGGAGAGACCATATGCCGATTACAACACTCCTGCCGAAAGACATCCACATGCATTAGTCGGAGAGAAATAACCTTTTCGCTATGACCTCAGCTCGACAGCCAAGCTCATGCCGATAGAGATTCTTTCCTGTGTCGGTCGGTGTGACAAACCAATATCGCTGAGACCACATACCGACTGATTTAACTTATGCCGATATAACTACTGTCACTGAGACAACGAACAATGTTACATTGAAAGCTGCCAGAATGTTAAATTCAATCGACATAACATTAGAAATGTCTTGCCGATAGGCAACTCAGACATTTCAAAGTGGATCGAGGAGACCCTGCCATACTCATGCCGATATGTGAAAGCTTGTGAAATGCAAAGAGAACCATCCTGACAAAGAATACCAACTTACAAGTTTTGTCAGACACAGAAATAGTATTCATAGCTTGAACCAGAATTCTTATCACCATCTTGAAATTTAAACATAACAAATAACTTTCTGTAAAATCCAAGAGACATCAAAGAAGTGCCATTGTAAATCATAAGGATTAGGGATTTTTTCATCAAGGACAAACCATAAACACAACTGGAATCCAAATGAACTTTCCTCAAACCCACAATTTATTTATATAGCAGTCCAAAATGAAAGTACCTCTTGGGTCGCCTATGATTTCTCTAGCGTGAGATGTTTCTCAATAGGCAAGCCCTCTAAAAGGTATGCTTGAAAAAGATGCGGAGCTCAAGATGTTTTCACTCACCTAAGATTTCCAAAAGGTGTGAGGGAGAAGAGAACCATCTAGCTTTCCAAACACTAAATGCACAACATACACTTCATACCAGTTTGATTCTTTTTAAGCACCTCGAGCAGGGCTATCCCCAAAAATATGTGATAAAGCATAACAATTTGTTCTTTTTAATTACACCAATACGAATTATTCTGGATATCAATCACTTAAGATAGAAAAGGTGCAATACAAAAAGAATAATTTGTTCATTTTTAAGCCCAAATCTAAGTGTTTCTAAAAGTGATCTTGGTTTTAACTGGTCAACAAAAACAAAAAGAAAAGTCATTTTGGTCACATAAACAAAAATCAAGCATTCAAGTGTTACTTTCAAAGTTAAAAAAACTTTTTAGAGCACCAAATTAAATGTTTGATGTTCTTTTTATGCACCAAATGAAAAATTCCTAATTTATAAAAACTTTGAAATGGTTCATTTTTAAGAGCACCAAAAATGAAGTGTTCATTTGTGTTGTTCTTTTTAAGCACCAAATAAATATTCCTATTTTAAGAAAGCTTTCAAATTGTTCATTTTTAGAGCACCAAAAGACAAATGTGTTTGTTTGTAGATTTTTTTTAAGCACCAAATAAAGATTCCTACTTTAGAAAGCATTGAAGTGATTCATTTAAGAGCACCTTAAAAACAAATGTGTTTTGTTCTTTTTATGCACCAAAATAAAATATTCCTAACTTTAAAAAGAATTGTAAATCTAGAATTATTTGACCGTTCGTCTTCCCTACAAAAAGTGTGTTAGTGTTTATCAAACCCTACATACAAACATGTTAATACATGTCACACATTAAAAAAAAAGCATCCATGAGCCAAAAAAATCAAATTCTAGTTAGCAGATCTTGAACACAGGTTTGTCAGAGCAAAAGCGCAAGAAAAATAAGTGTGCCCTCTGTTAGAGAGAAAATGCATAGAAATTTTTCAAGTGCGCCCTTTGTCATCAGTCAAATGCATGAAAAAATATCAAGTGCATGGTTCTTAGTGTCAATTGCATGGTTTTCAAAGTCAAGTGCGTTGTTTTCTTGACAAGCAAGTGAAATATTAGTGCGTGAAAACTTCTCCAAAAGCGATTCCGAAACTTGAAACTTCAAAAATGGCTCACGATATCGTTAGTGTAGGGGACTAGGGTCCGACCGAGCGTGATAGAATGTGTGAGGGGGAAAATCATAGATGCTAAACAAGACAAACGTACTTGAAATTAGAATCTAATCTATGATCGAGAACATAAATCTAAGATCTAATCCTACACTTACGAAATGAAACTAAGCTATTACCAAATTCAAGAAACAAGATCAAAATATGAAAGCATACATGAATTCATGGAAAAGAATAGTGTTACCATCCCGTATTGGAGTGTGTTCGCCTGATGTTGGATTGTTCATATCACTGTGAAGCCTCCATAGTTCGTGTGCGAAAGCTTGAAGAACAATGTGTTACGTGTTGGTTGATCGAAGAAATGTTGAAGCTCTATCAATGGTGTTTTGGCATTACTTCATTGTTTGAGTAGGTTGCTTATTCAATCCTTTTTTGTGAGGAAAGAGGTTTATTATATAGAAAATATGATTCAAAATGGAGGGTCATGATTAAAAAATGTTGAATCAAGATTGATGGTTGAGAGGTGTTGAGAGGACTTAGACATGAATAATTTGTACAAAATAGATTGCACAATTTGTGTGATTGAAAAAATAGATTGAATGATCAATGGGATTGAGGAATAGATTGATCAGTCAGGATTAGATTAAGAAATCAGGCGATCATAATATACTCAATCAGGAAAGTGGTTGAAAAAGATCAATTAATTGATTTAATTAATTCATCTATTTTGAGTTGAACGCAGTAAATCAAGCTTGACTTTGCAAACAAAGTTGCATTAGTTTTGATTTTATTTTGATGATGTTGAATAGTTTGATTTATTCAAATTTTGGAGGAGAAAGTGTCGTGAATTAAATTATGATTTTAATAATTCAATTAACTTTTAGGGAATAAATTGATGCACGATGTAAGTGGGGGGTGCCCATTCGATTGGCTAAAGCATCTTGCTGCGCAAGAGGTCAGCGAGGTCTAGTCTCCCCCCAAACCTATGGTTCTAAAGGGCATGTCACGCCAACGCCACCAATCATGTGAATTTTTTTTACCAGGCGCACTATAGTTTATAGGGGGACAGATACCCGACCAATTCCGGCAGTCTAAAAAAAAGTGATTTAGCGATGTAATTAAATAATTAGTTTTATTTAACTAATCAGGATGAAATAAAGTTATATTAGGACTTCATTAAATGTAATTTGTTTAATTGGTCAAAATTGATGAAATGTGAATTAATTAAATAATGTCGTTTTATTCAATTAATAGCAAAAATGGGGTTTTCAAGACTTTATTAAATAAATGGAATTTATTTAATTTTTCAAGAATGATGAAAAAGTGAATTAATTAAATAATGTTGTATTATTCAATTAATAGGGGAATAGGGTTTCAGATGCAATTGATGTGAAATGCTGTGATGTTTGATGATAATGATACCGATGATGTAAAAATGCCATTTAGGGTGTGTGATAGGTGTTAGGTCAATTTTACATGTCTATAGTTAGAAGTTTAAATTATTAACTCTTACTAGACCTGATATCTCCTATATTGTTGGTTTAGTTTCTTGATACATGTCTAAACCACAACAAACTCATTTTAAATTTGCAAATTTTTTTTTTAAGATATATTAAAGGTACTCTTAATGTTGGTATCTTTGAATGATGCAAATTGTGAATTTTCTTTAAATGGTTATAATAATTCAAATTTAGGAGGTGATCCTAATGTTGGGAGATTCAATCATGGTTATTGTTTATTTGTTCGATTAGGTGAAATCTCATGGAATAGTAAGAATAAATAATCTACTTCTCTTTTCTTTATAAAAGTAGAATATAAATGTTGTACCAATGCACCCAAAGAAGCACTCTGGTTGAGAATATTACTTTAATACTTGAGTCTACCTCGAAAGGATCCTATACCTTTATATTGTGATAATCAAAGTGTCATTTCTTGACAAAGAATCAAATATTTCATGCAAGGACCAAGCACATTGCTCTCCAACATCACTTCATTAGATAGAAAATTGAAGACAAACAAATTTTTCTTTTGTATTGTAAAGATGAAGATCAAGTTGTAGATATTATCACCAAACCACTTTGTAAAGATAAATTTCTCCATCATTGTAAAAATATAGGATTACAACCCTTTGAAGGGTTTGATATAAAATTCCCAAGTAAAGCTTAAGGTGGGGTGCTAGGAATTAATCTTTACCTAGGTGAAGATTATTTATTATTTATATTATTTAAATACTTGTAGGAATATTCTAAAGGAATCCCTACAAGTATTTTTCTCACTTGAGTATCCTCACACATATGTGAGAATGAATCATTTTTTATACTCCTATTTGCAGGGATATCGAGGCTTAAGTGTAGCCTCCTCCTTGTGAGGATCTTGTTGATAGTTGTTGTAATTGATGTCAACATTGATGGTTGTCATTGATGTCAACATTAAGGAGATTGTTAGTAGTTGTTGTCAACACTATTCTTTTATTGTCTCTCATGACAAAGATTGCTATATGTGATTGTCATTTGTGTCAACATTGATTATTGGAAGGTGGTTAGTCCTTGGCATTGGCTATCATTGTTATATTCATTTTGGGCTAACATTGGTGATGAAGTTCATGGTTGGATGTCATGTCTTATCAAATAAGAATTGTTGATGTTCATATAATGCATTATTACTGTCAGCAGAGTTGATTTCATAATGATATATTAAGATGATGATTAGAAGCATGAATGATAATGGAGAGATGTTGTTGAAGGTCTACAGTATGTCTTACACTCTCTATTGATGTTCCTAATGATGTATGTGTTGCTGAAAGGAAGTTCTAACCTCTGCAAGTTTCTCAAGTGTTTCTAGTTCAAAAAGATGCAATGAAGTCTGTCCAAGAGAATGCTCCGCATTCCTCAACTGTTGATGCTTTGGTATTACGGTTTGGTGTTCAATGTTAGTGTTCTATGGATGTTACACTCCTATCCTTTTAGGTCACCTATATTTCCGAGGAGAGTAATGTGAATTGCAGAAGGTTAGCAGTGTTGTTGGTTGTCTAGTCTGTTCTAGGAAACACTCCGCATTTCTTCACATTGATGTCTCTGCTCCTACAACTTGGTAAATGTTCTCTCAATGTTTGTGCAATGTCTCAATTCCAATATCATGTGCTGAAGTGGTCCACAAGCTAACATGTTATTGTTATATCTCATGATTATGCATTTTGTGCTTCCTAGATAAAATATTTTGTATCTATTTATTTTGCAGTGACTATAGATAGAATGAAAATATGAAATAAGTGTATGAAATTGTTATTTTATGTTCAAGGAACATCCCCATGTGATCCATATGTTGCTAATTGATTGTTTTGGTGTTGTATTGCATCTTGAGTTGGATTTCTTGGTCTTTTATGGATATTTGGTTGACAAGGTTTGTTCCTTTGATTGGTTTGTGTGC
>VDFB02190845.1:0-13614 GCA_007258455.2 Sequoia sempervirens | reverse complement strand
TCTTGCTAAAATGGCCATGTCTCTACATCT
This sequence comes from Sequoia sempervirens, assembly GCA_007258455.2. NCBI lineage: Eukaryota > Viridiplantae > Streptophyta > Pinopsida > Cupressales > Cupressaceae > Sequoia > Sequoia sempervirens. The sequence continues at coordinate 13,584 of VDFB02190845.1, read as the reverse complement.
TCAAAACGCACTCGCATTATGAGAAAGTTGGTCTTTTAAAGATTGAAGAGGGAGATAGCTACCCAACCTATCCTAGTTTTACCAAGTTTTGACAAGCCATTCATAGTGGAATGTGATGCAAGTAACATAGCAGTTGGGGCTGTTCTAAGCCAAGAAGGCAGGCCAGTGGCATTCTTTAGTGAAAGGTTGAATGAAGCAAAGTCTAGGTACTCATCCTATGACTTAGAGCTATATGCTTTGGTGCAGGCTCTTAAGAAGTGGAGGCACTATCTATTGCCAAAGGAATTTGTGGTATACACTAACAATTAGGCCTTAAGCTACATAAATACTCAAGAGAAGCTCAGTTTGAGGCACATCAAGTGGATGGAGTTTTTGCAGTCATACACCTTTACCATCAAGCATAAGAAGGGGGTTAACAACAAGGTTGTTGATGCTCTTAGTAGGAGGTTGCTTACTGTCCAAGAGATATAGTTACAAAGCACAGGGGTTGAAGGATTCAAAGATCTATATGAAGGAGATTCTAATTTCTCAGAAATATACAAGGTATGTACTGATTTTGAGAACCATTTTCACAGTGAATACATTGATTACACCTTGCAAAATGGCTTATTGTTTAGGGGGGAAAGTGGTGCAGGAGCACCTAGGCCAAACCCCAATTTGGTTTGCACAATTTTGGCTTGTACCTGATTTTGGCCAAATTAGGATGTTTGTATGTGTGATTTGGACCTTAGAAGGTCTTGTGTAGGTGTGTTGAATTAATTATTAGCATAGTTGTCATCCTAGTTTAATCATGCTTTTAAATTTTGGCTTTATTAGTTTTAGACAACCTATGTTGTATATAGGGCAGTTAATGTGTTTTAAACACATGGTCTTTGTTAAAAGATGCCAAAACACAGTTATGGAGTTGATGGTTCGGAGTAAGGAGGTTGAGATCCTTAACTTCAGGACCATAACATGTTGGTAAGTTACAAAATGTTTGTAAAAATTGCATGGCAAAGTTTGTGGAAATACATGCAACCTATTTTGAGTTGGGAATCCCTTGAAATTAGGGATAATGTGTGATTAACTGCCCTTGAAAGGTGGAAAAGGCATCAATGTAGAGTGTGTGGCTCGAAAGAGAGCAGTTAGAACATTGCAAAAAATTTTTGTTGTGAAAGAATAGAAAAATGGTGAGCATTTTCTGTATTTTTTGTGTTTTCTGGAAATCCCCGTGTGTTTTGCAACAGAACCAACAGAGGCATTGAATACTATGATTTAGCACTGTATTTATGTGCATAGAATAGATTTGGTTCATTTTTCATGGTGTATTTCAGTTAAGTAGTGTAGAGTCATCGATTTGTATCTATGGTTTAGGTGTGAAGGGTTTTTTTTTATTTCTGTTTTAGGCAGATTTTCTGTGTTTTCTTGTGTTACCCGTGAGTTCTTGGGAAACAGCGACTTAAAAGGCGTTGAGAATACAATTTTCCCACTGTCTCCTGTTCATTAAATAGATTAAAGAAGGATCCATCTTGTATTCAAAGTATTTTGGGGTCGAGTTGCTGTTTCTTTTTCATAGACTAGAGTGTAAGGAATAGTATTTCTATTTTGAACTGCCAAATAAATAAATGGCTCCCCTCTAACTCTGTCCACGGGTTTTCCTTAAGATTAGTAGATTATGAAAGGGGAGCCACACCTTTGTACATATTTAGAATTAGGGATTTTAAAAAGCCAAGCAAATATGTGTTATCTCAAACCCTAGGCAAGCTAGGAATGCATGGTTAGGTGTTTGAGAGAATAAAAGTTAAGAACTTAAGCAGGGGATATAATCACTGTACAGAATCCGTACAGTTCCAGGTGGAGTAAGACAGTACCTTCATAGCTCAAAAGGATTGAGGCTTCCATCAATCCATCATAGGCAGATTTGAAGGAGGAAACAGAAAAATCCTAGAAGATAGGGCAATTAGGCCTCCTCTCCAAGATCATAGGAAACCCTTGTACGGTACTAACAGAAACCTGAAAACCTATGCAAGATTTAAAAGTCCCAAAAGGGTGTCAGAAAATTGTTTTTGTTTGCTAGGTTGTGTGGAGATTTTGAGCAGGAAAAGCCAAAAACGGACTGGTAAGGGCTATTAGAAACTAGGCCTCTTCCTAGCAAGATTTGGAAATCGGGTAAAGTAAAGGTTAAAGAACCACAAAGATGCATCCCATTGGTGTTGAAATGAATGGAAACAGAGCATTTACCTCCCCTGCAACGAGTTCAAGTCAGATGGTGAAGTTGGCATCTAGAACCTTCTAGGTGTAGTAGAAAGTTGCAAGTGCAAGAAGGTGTTGAACTACCCAAGGTAAGGCACTAGGTAAGAACTCTTTGAGAAGAGTTGGAGCAGGGTTTGGTCGACCTCCAAGCTCAAGAGGAACCCATTGGAGTCAGGTTCCAGGAAGGAGACAGAGTGGAAGGTCTTCTTGGAGTGGTGCAAGCAACCTTGGGTATTATCATACACCATATTGGTATCAAAGCTTTGAGTTTGGATTCAAGGCTTGTGATTAATGAGCCAATCCACTGAGTCAAGAGGAAGAGAATTCACCAGAGGGAGAAGCCATGGTGACAAATGCAGAGCTAGCAAAGAAGGTAGAAGAGCAAGAGGAAGATAACCGGTTGCTCAGAGAAAGGATATCTCAGATGGAGAAACTCCTAGATGAAGTCCAAGAAACAGCAGATACTGTGAAGGACAAGATAAAGAAAAAGGAAGAGCAGGAAGCCAAGGAAAAAGAGGTGGAATTGGAGGAGGAAGCTCCAAAGCCTGATCCTGTTCTTGTAGAGGAACCATTCTTGAAGGCATTGCAGGCCTTGAGTGGTAAAGCATTGGATGGTGTGCCACTTTTTAGTGGACAAATGGATCCAGATTCAGTAGTAGATTGGATTGAGAGTATTGAGAATCACTTTGAGTGTGATGGCATAACTACAAGAGGCCCAAAAGGTAAAGGTGGCCAAATTAAGGTTGAGAGGAGCAGCTCTGGCCATGGTGGAAGTTTGTACAATCCGGAAGAGAAAAGAAGGCAAAGGTCCCATAGTTTCATGGAGAGGAATGGTGACTAAGATGGAAAACTTATCTCCCCGATGATTATGAAGTTCGGGGCCATCGTAAGAAGACACAATGTGAGGCAAAAGATATGGATGTCAAACATATACAGAGGAGTTTCAAAATTAGCCTTGTGATCAAAGGTGGTTGAAGATGAAAGCATAAAGTTAGCAAGGTACCTAAATGGACTCAAGTGGTCTATTCAAGAAGATATGAGTTTGGTAAACTTCAAAACAGTCCGCCAATGCTATCAAATGGCTTTGAAAATAGAGGAGAAAGGCAAAAAGAAGCAGGAAAAAAATCCTAAAGGTAGAGGTAAAAGGAAAGACAGCAAAGGACAAAGAGGAAGTTACAGTGGAAGAAGTTCAGAGCCAAGAGCCCAAGGAGAAGTTAGATTCTCAGAACAGCAAGAGGGAAGTTCTAGTAGAGGTGGTAGAGGAAGAGGTTTCAGCTCCAGAGGAAGAAGTGGTGGACAAGGAAGAGGCAGTTACTTCACCAACATGAAATGCTATCATTGCAACCAATTGGGACACCCAGCCTATAGATGTCCTGAGAAAGGTATCACTTCTCATGGAGGAGATAAGAGAACCAATCTGATTCAAGAAGAGACAGCTGCAGCAAATAAACAATCAGAAGTACCATTGAACTCAGAGGAAGGTGAGAATCTCATGATGAGGAGGACTTTGATCAAAGAACCAGTCAAAGAAGAGCCAAGCCAAAGAAGGTCCTTGTTTAGGATAAAATGCAAGATGATGGGGAAAGTGTGCAAGGTGATCATAGACTCAGGTTCTACTGACAATATTGTGTCAGAGGAGGCAGTCAGCAAACTGAAATTGACAAGGATACCTCACAAGAATCCTTACAAGGTCACATGGCTCAATAAGGGTCAGCATGTCTTGGTGAATGAACAAGCATGGGTGGAGTTTTCAATTGGCAAGTACAAAGACAAAGTATTGTGTGATGTGTTACCGATGGATGCATACCACTTGCTCCTAGGTAGGCCTTGGCAATTTGACCGTCAAGCTGTGCATGATGGAGCTAAGAATTCATATACCTTCAAGAAGGACAAGGTAACCTACAAGATTCAATCTTTGTTAGAAGATACTGAGGTGCAGACAGCAGGTTCTAAGCTGCTCTTAGCTGGTGAAAAAGAGTTCTTAAAAGCTTTAGAAGAAGGAGAAGGAGTTGGCTATGCAGTAATGATCAAGCCAAGAGAAGTAAGCAAAGAGAAAGCAGCTGAAAAGCAAGAACTACCAAAGGAGATTCAAGACTTGTTGCAAACCTATGAAAGCATTGTAAGTAGTGGTCAACCAGCAACCTTACCTCCTAAAAGAGCCATAAGTCATAGGATAGACTTGATACTAGGAGCCACCCTTCCAAACAAAGCAGCCTACAAGATGACACCTCAGCAAAATGAGGAAATAGCTAGGCAGATTCAAGAACTACTTGACCAAGGTCTTATTAGGAAAAGCATTAGTCCTTGTGCAGTACCCACTGTCTTAGCACCTAAGAAAGGAGGAGAATGGAGGCTTTGTACTAATTCAAGGGCAATCAACAAGATAACCATCAGGTATAGGTTCCCTATCCCTAGGATTGAAGATCTCATGGATTGTCTAGGTGAAGCTAGGTACTATACCAAGATAGATTTAAAGAGTGGTTACCACCAAATTAGAATACATGAGGGTGATGAGTGGAAAACAGCCTTCAAAACCAATGAGGGTCTTTATGAGTGGCTAGTAATGCCATTTGGATTATCTAATGCCCCCTCCACATTCATGAGACTCATGAATGAAATTCTCTAGGACTATATTGGCAAGTTTGTAGTAGTGTATCTTGATGATATACTAATCTATAGCAGAACAAGAGAAGAGCACCTCCAACACATTGAGCTGATTTTCAAGAAGCTACAGGATGAGAAGCTAAAGATCAATCTGGAAAAGTGTGAGTTCATCAAAACAGAGCTGGTGTACCTTGGTTTTGTGTTATCACATGGCAATTTGAAGATGGACAGTAGCAAGGTAGAAGCCATTCTTAATTGGCCTACTCCTAAGACAGCAACAGAGGTAAGAAGCTTCCATGGTCTTGCTTTCGATTATTATAGAAAATTCATAAAATGGTTTAGTGCTATTTGTGGTCCTATGTTGGATACCACCATTAAGACTGAAAACCAAGGTGTTGTGGGAATGACTGGCTAACAAGAGTTTTGAGTTGCTGAAGGAAAAGGTAGCTACCCAACCTATTTTGGTGTTGCCAAGTTTTGAGAAACTATTTACCATTGAGTGTGATGCAAGTAATGTAGAAATTGGAGTTGTTCTCAGCCAAGAGGGCAGACCGGTGGCTTTTCATTTTGAGAAGCTAAGTGAAGCCAAGAAGAAGTACTCTTCTAATGACTTGGAAATGCATGCATTGGTCCAAGCACTAAGGAAGTGGAGGCACTACTTTCTTCCCAAGGAATTCATTGTGTACTCAGACAACCAAGCACTCAGTTCCCTGAATTCACAAGAGAAGTTGAGTCACAGGCACATGAAATGGGTGGAGTACTTGCAAGCTTACACCTTCAATATCAAACACAAGAAAGGAGCTCTCAACAAAGTGGCTGATGCATTGAGCAGGAGAGTTCTCACCATTCAAGAAATTCAGTTGAAGAGCATGGGAATAGATCACTTCAAAGATCTATATGCAGATGATGAAGACTTTGCTGATATTTATAAGGTATGTCTTGAGTATAAGAACCATTTCCATAGCAAATATGTTGAATACACCTTGCAAAGTGATTTATTGTTTAAAGGGAATCAGCTTTGTGTTCCTAGAGGTTCTATTAGGGAAAATTTAATACAAGAGAAGCACAATGGTGCATTGAGTGGTCATTTTGGGATCACTAAAACTCAGGAACTGGTTCAAAGGTTTTATTTTTGGCCTAAGATGAACCTAGATGTCAGGAAGTATGTGGAGAGTTGTGTAGTATGTCAAAAGGAAAAAGGCACTTCTTCAAATGCAGGCCTATACCAACCACTACCTATCCCTTCTAGGCCATGGGAATGCTTGAGCATGGACTTTGTAGTTGGTTTACCCAAGACAAAGCAAGGTATGGATAGTTTTTATGTTGTTGTAGATAGATTCAGCAAAATGGCACACTTTATACCCTACAAAACAACCAATGATGCCAGTCAAATAGCCTCTCTTTTCTTCAAAGAAATAGTCAGAATTCATGGCTTACCAATCAACATTGTATCAGACAGGGATACCAAGTTTATGAGTCATTTTTGGAAGACTCTTTGGCAAAGAATGGGCACCAATCTGTCCTTTGGATCTGCATACCATCCCCAAACTGATGGTCAAGCCGAAGTTGTGAATAGGACACTTGGAAACCTTCTAAGATGCTTGACCAAGGAGTATGGTCAACAATGGGATCAAATTATTGGGCAGGATAAATATGCCTATAATGATATAGTGAATAGGTCAACAGGGAAAAGTCCCTTTGAAATTGTTTATGGACTGCACCCTAGAGGTGTTTATGAGCTGAGGGAATTGAAGGATGGAGTCAAAGGAAGTGGTTATGCAGATGATATTGCCTATGCAATGCAGGAAATCCATGACACAGTCAGAAAAACCTTGGCAGAAAATACTATGAAGCATAAGGTTAAGGTGGATGAGCATAGGAGAGAAGTCCAATTCAATGTGGGAGACTTAGTGATGGTCCATTTGAACAAGGCTAGATTGCAGAAAGGAGTCCCTCACAAGCTGCAAATGAAGAGGATAGGTCCTTGTCCTATCTTGGAAAAGTATGGAAGCAATGCAGTTAAAGTGCAATTACCAGATGATAGTGGATTGTCCCCTGTTTTCAATGTTGCAGCCCTAGTCCATTACAGAGGACCACCACCAAACATGGATCAGACCATCCAAGAAGTCATTCAAGATGTAGAAGAGCTCAAACTGCCCTCCACTGCAGTTAAGCAAGCTGATAAGGTATTGGACACTAGAGTTTACATGAGAACCAGGACTAAAGAATACAAAGAACAGCTGATCAAGAGGCATGGACAACCTGATTTAGATGCAGTATAGATCAAGGAGGCAGAGTTCAAGAAGTTAGGAATTTATCCTAACTTACTCAATCCAAGGGTGGATTGAAGTTTTCTATTTTGGGGAGGATGGTGCAGGAGCACCTAGGCCAAACCCAAATTTAGTTTGCACAATTTTGGCTTGTACCTGATCTTGGCCAAATCAGGATGTTAGTATGTGTGATTTGACCTTAGAAGGTCTGGAGTAGGTGTGTTGAATTAATCATTAGAGTAAATGTCATCCTATTTTAGTCATGTTTTTAAATTTTTGGCTTTAATTAGTTTTGGACAGTCTAGGTTGGAACACAATGCATTAAGTGGGTCATAACCACATCTAATTTGTTGGAAGATGCCAAGGAATGGTTAAGGGAGATGTTGGTAGCTCGAGATCAAGGTGTGGAGGTCCTATGTTTCAGGGTCATGACACAATCATGGCATAATGGAAGTTGCAAAATGCGGATGTAAAGTTGCATGGCAAGATTTATGTAAATTGCATGCAACTAGATGGAGTGGAATCGCGAAATGGGGATATGGAGGCGACCAATCTCCCCTTGAAACTTGGAAAGGGCATCCCAAATAATGTGATGGCTCGTAGAAAGAAGTTAGTTGTATTTTTTGTAACCAAGTTTTGGTGTGGATGAACAGAAATTAATCTGCATTTTTCTGTATCTGCCCATGCATTTTGGTAAACAGTGAACTTGATGGCATTGTGCATGTTGATATAACACTATACTCATGTTTATTAGATAGCACAGAGCAAGTTCCATCTGTTATTCGAGTTGTTTAGTGTGGATTTACTGTTTCAAGTTCATAGTTTAGAGTTGTATAGTGTCTTTCATAAATCCCCGTGTGTTTTGCAACAGAGCTATTATTGGGGTTGAATACTCAGACTTTGCACTGTGTGCATGTTATTAGAATAGATTTAAGTCACCTTTCATTGTTCATTCAAGTTCCATAGAGTAGAGTTAGTGATTTGTGTTCTTAGACTAGAATTTAGTAGAGTTTCCTTTGTTGTTTCTGAGTAGTTAGATTCAAAATGGCTCTCCCATAAGCACTGTCCACGGGGTTCCCCTAAGAATAGGTGAATATGGGAGAGGATCCAACCTATTGTACATATTTAGAGACAGGAGTGTCAAAAATCCAAGCAATGAGTTTTATCTCCAAACCCTAGGCGAGCTTTAGGACCCGGTTAGGAGTTTGGGAAGTGAAAAGTTGAGAACTCAGGCAGGGGTAGAAGGTACAGTACGGTACCAGTATGGTATTAGGTAATTTTTAGTCATATTTTGACAGACTGAAAAGGAGTGAGGCTTGAACAACTCACTAGAGTGAGAAATTGGCAAGGAACTCTCAAAACCCTAGGTATTAGGTCTATTGGCCCTAGCAATCCTTGAATGTAGGAAACAGCTGTACGGTACAGTATGAAGCTTGAGACCCTGTGAAAGATTTAAAAGCCTAAAAAGGGTGTCAAAGAATGTAATTTTTTTGTTAGGTCCTTTGAAAAGTAAGGGCAGGAAAAGAGAAAAAGGGACTGGTAAGGGCTAATGAGAATTAGGCCTCTCCTAGGCAAGATTTGGAATCAGGTGAAGTGGAAGCAAAAGAACCACCAAAATGCATACAAGTGGATCTGAAATGCAAGGAGACAGTATCTTCAACTCCCCTGCAAGCAGTTCTCACCAGTTGAAGAGGTTGGCACTTAGATCTTTCTAAGTCCAAGGAAGAGTAAGCAGTTACTAAGAAGGTGTTGTTCTTCCTAAGCTAAGCACAAGTGGAAAACTCATAGAGCAGAGTTGGGGCAGGGTTTGGTTGGTCTTCCAAGCTCAACAAGAACCATTGGAGTCAGGTTGTAGGAAGGAGACAGTGGAAGGGTCTCCAAAAGGTTGTGCAAGCAAGCTTAGGAATGAGAATACCGCAGGAATTATCGCTCCACCCATTTGGTGAAATAGTTAGTAGCAGTTAAAACATAGATATGTCCAGCACTTGATGATGGATTAACTACACCTATGAAGTCAATGCCCCATTGCTGGAAAGGTTCTTCAATCACAACAGGTTTTAATGGAAAAGATTCCAACCTGGGACGACCGACAAACTGTTGGCACAATTCACACTTACGCACCCAAGAGTACGTGTCCTGAAAAAGTGTGGGCCAGTAATACTTTGCTCTCAGGATTTTTTGAGCGGTTACTGGCGCTGAGAAATGCCCACCACATGCCAAATCATGATAAGATTTCAACAACTTTTGCTGTTGTTCCTTATCAACGCATCTGAGAAATGTCCCGTCCATCACATGCTTATACAAGCCGTTGTCCCATAAGACAAAATTAGCTGATTTCAACTTGATGGTTCTCTTTTCCTTTGGAGTCAAGTGATTAGGGCATTCTCCATATGTTAGGAAGTGAGCAATGTTGGAATACCATTCGTCAGTGGTGCTAACAAATAGTACCATTGGAAGTGTACTGGGATCAACCTCCTCCTCATCTGAAACTTCTTCATCCTTTGAAATTTCTTCATCTGGACTATTTTCTACAATAAGCTGACAAAGTCCACGTCCACGTATCAACTTAGTGGGTTTAATCTCCAGATCATATTCCTGAATCTTGGCAATCCAATTGCCTCTTTTTGTTCCAAATTCCTGTTGTGTTAGGATAGACTTAACAGTCGAATCTGGGACGAGAACTTTCACATGACTGCTCAGAATGTAGAACTGGAAATGCTTGACGGATTTTACAACTGCAAAAGCGTGCTTCTCCATTTGAGAATATTTCAATTCATAATTCTTCAGGGGGCAGCTCATGAATGCAATGGGGGATTCAAAACCTTCATCATTTTCCTATACCAAAATTGTTGATAGTGTATGCTCGGAAGCATAACTGTACATAACAAAATCTTTGGTGTAGTTAGGGCAAACCAACACAGGCGCATGAGCAATGGCCTCTTTGATGTCATCGAACGCTGCTTTGCCTTCTGCCGTCCAATGAAATGTGGCGTTACCCTTCATCATATTTACAATATGACGGGTCTTTTCAGCAAAGTCTGGAAGAAACCTCCTTAAGAAGTTTACTTTGCCGAAGAAAGAATGAACAACTTTCTTGCTTGACGGCAAAGCGAGAGATTTAATTCCATTGACTCTTTCCAAGTCAATCTTGATTCCTTCAGCAGATACAACGTGACCAAGAAGTTTACCTTCTGTCACCCCAAAAGTTGACTTTTTGGGATTGAGGGAAATGCCGTGCTGACGGCATCTCTCTAGAGTTTGTCTCAAATGATAGAAATGCTCATGGCGTTGCTTGGAGAACACCGTAAGATCGTCAAGGTACACCACAATGAACTTACCCATTACGTCACGGAAAGCAAGATCCATGGCACGTTGGAATGTAGCGCCGGCGTTGATCAAACCAAACGGCATCCTACGATACGCAAAGGTTCCCCAAGGCGTTGTGAAAGTGGTTTTGTGTTGATCGCTTGCATTCACTTCAATTTGATTGTAACCGGAAAATCCGTCTAGCATGGAGAGCATCTCGGATCCAGTTACATTTTGTAGAACTTGATCCATCACTGGAAGTGGGTAATTGTCTTTGAGAGACAATTGGTTTAGATTTCTGAAATCTACACAAATGTGGATTTCACCATTCTTCTTACGAACGGGGACGATATTGGCTATCCATGTTGAATGATGGATAGGGAATATTATCCGCGCATTCAACATCTTTTGAACTTCAGCTAAAATCGTTCCAGAGATCTTGGGATTGTACTGCCTCTGCTTTTGTTTGTAAGGCAAAGCTCCAACCTTGAGAGGTATATCATGTTGCACTTCTTTGGGCCGAAATGATTTTAGATCATCATATGAATATGCCAAGACATCAATATACTCCTGCAGTAGCTGAGCAAACTGTCTTCTTTCTTCGGTCGTGCAACATTTTCCAATGTTGACCATCTTAGGATTGGCTTCAGTTCCTAAATTAATTTGTTCTACTTCATTAGATGAGTCAAAATCTGAAAGTTGCTTCTTTACGTGGCGATCATGCTTGTCAAAAATATTTTCCAAGGATACCAATCCTTTAGGAATCTTATTCCCTTTTAGTTGCAAATATTCTTCACCCGTGACAGGATCTATATTAGACACAGATTCTCGAGGCAGAGAATCGCTGCCCTCAAAATACAACTCATCAAAATTCTCTGCTTTCTCAAGAAAGGCGATGATTTGATGATTGTCATTGAAAATCTGCCAGTTCTCTGAATTGTCAGGGACACTTGGGTGGAAAACCAACTCTATGGTGTAGGTAGAACCTTGAAAGTCTTTGTGTGGTACCAAGAGCGTGGCGGAGATCGCAAGAGAATCAGCTCTAGTATTGTATTCTCTGGGAACAACGGAGATATCGAAAGCCTCGAATTCCTCAATGGAATCCCATACTAGATTGCGGTAATGCCTGAGTCTTTCATTCTTTGTTTGATAGAGATTTCTCACTTGACATACTATCAACTCGGCATCACCTTGCGCATGAAGGTTTTTTATACCCTTCTTCAATGCAACTTGCATTCCCAGTAACAGGGCTTCATACTCGGCGGTGTTATTGGTGTTATCAAACTGCAGCTTGATCGAAATCCAAAGCTTCATCATCTGACGAAGATTCATGGTCGGAGATAGACAAATCACCTGGTGACGTCTCATTTGAAGTGGAAGAAATATCATCATTCTCTAACTCATTTTGAGTCGAGGATTCCCCTACCTCATTCGTCTGTAGGTAGTAAGTTCCCACGCCTGAGGATTCGAACAAAATCTGAGCTCTGGGATCATCTGACTTGGCAACTGAAAACTTTGATTCTTTTTCAGGAATCAGCTTTTGCATCACACCTTTTACTGGTATTCTTGCTTCGGACATATCCATACTTAGTTCTCCTCCAACATCTTTGCAGAAATTGCGTCCGAGGAGGATTCCGTAGGAAGCTGGTACATCGGCCACGAGGACCGTCATTTTTATTTTCTTCTCCGGGTATGCGGCGAATGCGTATTGTGCATCTTTGATCTGACCGATCAATGGCACTTGTTTATTCTCCATGGAAAAACAACGGCTGAAAGTTTTGGTCATTTCAAGGCCTAAAGCAGTAGCTACCTTGGCCGGCATCACATTGTCGGATGCACCAGAGTCTATGACACAGTTACTCAGCTTGAAACCATTTACGAGTAGGGAGATGAAAAACGGATCAATGTGTCCGGAAGCGGTGGGAGGATTAGATACAAGGTTACTCTGTGATATCTTGGGTTTAGGAGTAACTGGGATGTCAAGAGGAGTATCCTGACTTGGGGAAATTCTTTTATCATTGACGAACTTGACAAGCCTGTCAAATTGGTCGGGGTTGGCTTTGAGGTATTCAGCCTCGGACATTTGAACCTTGGTTTTCTTGGCATGGTCAATAATGTTGAAAGCCTGGAAAGAACTTTGTAGGTTGGAAGTCGTAACTTCACTGATTGGTTTCACAAAAGGTACACTGGTCTTTGGAACGAGAGGATTAGCTTTAGGAATAACGGGAGTTGATGAAGGAGGGCGAGGTGCACTTACTTGTGGATTTGCTGCTTTCTTAGGTTGCCAAGGGAGGGGAGATCCTCTTTTGGCGATCGTTACTGGCGGCTTCTCTTTTTCTGGAACAGCAGCAGCTTGAGCTTTATCAAACTGATTTTGTTGATGCCGTGTAAAAACAGCGTAAGTGTCAGTCACCAAGTCGTCTTCTTCTTCTTCTTCTTCTTCCATCATTTGCAAATAGCTAATCTTGGAGTCGCCAGTCGGTTCAATTTCTTCTTCTTGGAAGAGGTCGGCATTTTCTTCTTCAGGATATTCGGGCTGCGCATAATCATCTTGTTCAGTCTCATAGTACCCTGCAGCATTGTTGTTAGGCGGGGCTTCCAAAGCAAGCCTTCCTGGAGGTGCTGGGAGACGGTTCTGATTTTTGTTGCCAGCATAATTAGGGAAAGTCCTCCTAGGGACGTCCTTGTAGTTGTTACTGTTGTTGTTGTTTGAAACTTGTTTCTTAAGAGACAAAACTTCATTTGCCAACCTTTGGACCATGGGATCTGTGAAATTTGAGCTGGCACTGGGAGTACTAACATTGGATGCCGAAGACCCTGAGGCTTGCATCCTTTTATTTCCGTTGGTTCCCATCCTGATTTCTCCAACAAGGATCATGTCGTCCTCCAGACTGGTAGCCAATTGCTGGGCTGCTTCAACATTAACAAGATTTTCCCTACGTAAGTAGAAACTCACCTTAGGTAGTTGAGTGTTGATGAAGAAGCACTTTAGGTTATGATCTGTTGGTCTTGCATCAGTTGGGATCCGCTTCACCAATTTATTGAATTTCGCCACAAACTCGTGCATAGGCTCATGAGCCTAACTACGCATCTTTGGTGGCTGTACCAACATGTGAATCTTGGCCGAGGTTTAAATCTTTCTTCAAATTTAGTGCAAGAAGTGGCCCAATTG
>VDFB02190844.1:0-49408 GCA_007258455.2 Sequoia sempervirens | reverse complement strand
TCACTTTTGGTTTACTGTAAGTTTTCCTTCTCGAACAGTAACAAGACATCACCTAATCAATCAAAACTGCATCTCAACTTAGATTTATTCTACTTGTACCCCCATATAGGCAAAACCATTAAAGAAGCTAAAGAAAGAATTAGAAACATCATTTTTGAGATTTGAGGTTGACAATGAAAGCAATCATGCCTGTTTTTCCTGTGATACTTACAAGCTTCTTTTCAGAAAGCTGCACCAAGAAGCCATGTTGAGACATTGGTCTGAAGATCAGGTATTCTGCTTTTCCTTGGTAATGTCTGGAATTACCAAATACATTAAAATAAAAATCACATCTCAACACCATCAAGTCAAATTGTAAATATCCCAAGCAAGTTGGAACTCAAACTTTTGCAAGTGAAAACAAATGAAAGGGACCATGTACTATAATAAGCATACTTGTTGGTAATATGCTCCTGGGAAATAAGCCTGATTATTTGCATCGATGTTGGCCAATCTGCAGCAAGTCTGTAGAATAAAACATTTCCATGATAACTACCTAACACCACTTTCATACATTTGTCTAGTTGAGCCTAAAATGAAGCACCCAAAGTATCAATAAACAAGTAGAATCACTTCCCTCAATCAGCATTATATTTCCAAAAAAAATGGAGCAACATGATTTACCAAGTTTAATATAATTAAAATGGTTCTTAACTCTATTGCAGATGAGATGCACTGAAAAGAAGAAAATTTGAAATTGAACCACACTCTCCTCAAAAAATTTTGAACATGAGGAAGGCTTATGCACATATAGATTGCAATGCAAAGATTACAGAACTCACGTTTCTGGTGAAGTTATATTCCTGTAAGCCTGTTACAAAAGATACACATGGTTAGATTCTTATACGAGTAACTTAATAAACTGTCTGTAAACTGATTAATTAAATTGAAATCTACACAATTTGGAATCAAAAACAAATTGTTCTATTGATGCAGAAGTAAAACATTTTGTTTAAGGTGCATATCAACATCCTAATTGTGTAAGTAGACAAATTCAGAAGATGCATGTGCAATATAGGTCTTTTGAGGGCTAGGAAATGCAAAACCACAAGCACACATAAGTCCATGAGGGCAAGGATTCAGAATGTTAGCATTTTCTTTACCCATGTACATGAATATTACTCGACTAAAAGGTGTACCTACATAGGAAGAAGTAGGAGAAAAGGGGTACTTTCAAACCATAGTGGAGAAAAGTGCAAGGCAAAGAAGTAATATTTATTATTTTGAAAGCCTTTAAATCTTAAACAAACTCTCATTTCATTTGATATTATAAGTTGAAATAATTCCTCGTTTTTTAAGTTAATTCACCTCAAGCCTGCAAATAGGAACAGGCTTTCCTTGCCTTTGACCTCCTAGCATACCCTGCATAAACACAAATAACATACACTATAACAGATGGAAATCTTATAAATGTTGACAAAATTTAAAAGATATAAAATTACCGCAGAAAGCCAAAAATTAACAAAGAAATTCTGAAAACTACTACATTAAAGAAAAGGCATATGTTAGCTAAAACAGACTTCTTAATTGATAAGATAGTTTACTAGAATGCTAACTTTAAACAACTGCTAAGAATTCATCCAAAAGGGGCGATATCGAATAAGACCCACGCCCACATGGAACATACATTCTTTTGAGACTGGCTTTCTACAGAGGAACAGACTAAATATGACAGTCTATATACCAAAGCTTATCATACATTAATTACATTAAGGGAGAATGTGCAGTACCAAAATAGAAACCTAAAAGTGAAAGAAAACAAACAGAGACCTGAATGGGAGATGCATATGCTAGATATAATATTTAACTGAAAATATGCTCTGAGACTGCCTGATAATCAATTGAAAGTATTGGCACATTATACAGGAGAGCATTGGGACATTATACTGGAAAGGCCCCAAAGCAGACATCTCCTGGCATAATTCCTTCTTCAGATCCTGACTGATCAGACTCTAGGGCTGAAAACTGAGAAATTATATCAACCACGGCCTCTATCGATACATTGGAATTAACTGGCCAAAAGGTGTGCCTTACGATAATTCTGGTGATTGAATGTTGCAGTATGGCAGATAATAAGAGTTCTGGTCTGTCATAGACGCTAAAGGATACATCATCTCCAGTGATTTTCATTGAAGATCCTGCAGCTTAATGAGCTGCAATATAACATCCTAAAGCTAACAGTCCATTTTCTCATTCAAGTATGATTTTTTGATAGCAAAGATAAATGCCATTGAATTCTGTATGTGTACTGGAAAACCAATTCAGATAACAGGATCTTGGGGATAAGTGGTGGCTGAAATGAGTACAAAGAGAGAAGAGGCATGGATAATCCAGCCAATGACCAGATATCAGCAGCCTCACCTAACATACGGGGCACAATGTCAAGATCCATGATTGGATAACAAACCAAGTAGCCCTAATGGTACTTAAGAATGGAGAGAGTGACAAAGGTAATGGTGTTTGATGATGACCAGGCATTTCCTTAAGCACAGCAGTATTACATATGCGATAACCAGGGTTTATTTTGGTAAGGACATACCATGTAGTTAGAAATTGGCAGATAGAAATAAAGTAAAACTGAATCACCTTTGACATTAACTGGAAAATAGAGCAGTTGACATATGGAATGGCTATAAAGGAAAGAAAAAAAATTAATTTAGAAGTAGGAAGACAGTCAGAAACAGCTGTAAACAGTAGACAACAATAAATTGAAAGTAGATGGCCTGCTTGAACAGCTGTAAAGGGTACAAAGAATCTCTGTTTCTTTTAAAGTAGGTAGGCAGTGTTTTCCCTTATTTTTGACTTGTTAAAAATTGGGACAACCTATCAAAATTTTGATAAAATTTGAAGATTTTCTCTTCTAAGGCACATTTTACGAGGTGCAAAGGTTAGAAAATTTCAATTTTAAGTCTATAGTCCTTTGGGTTAGCACTTTTTACTCACCCTCGTCCGTTTTCGTTAAATTCTGAGTCATTTTTAGTGTGTTTTTGGTCAATTTCGGGTTTTGGGGGCATCACTGCAAGTAGGAACTTTTTGCTCCTATTGCAATTACTTTTTGTTTTAATTTTAAGTTGTAGGAACTTTTTGCTCCTATTGCAATTACTTTTTGTTTTAATTTTAAGTTGTAGGAACTTTTTGCTCCTATTGCAATTACTTTTTATTTTCACTTGCAATGACTTAAAAAAGTTCCGAAGTTGCAAAAAGCAAAATTGCTAAATGTCCAAAAAGTTCCGAAATTGCAAAAAGCAAAATTGCTAAATATCCAAAAAATCCCGAAATTGCTAAAGCTTCCAAAAATCCCGAAATTGCTAAAGCTTCCAAAAATTCCGAAATTGCAAAAAAGCAAAATTGCTAAAGCTTCCAAAAATCCCGAAATTGCAAAAAGAAAAATTGCTAAAACTTTCAAAAGTTCCGAAATTGCTTAAGTGACTCAAAAACCCGAATTTGTTTGAAGTCTTCATTTTTGAAAAAAAGCAAAATTGTCATATGGCTTTAAAAAACCCGAAATGCAAGTAAAAGGCATTTTTGAAGTTTTACAAGTCATTTTTCAATTGCAATGAGGATCTAAAAACCCGAAATACAAGTAAAAGGCATTTTTGAAGTTTTACAAGTCATTTTTCAATTGCAATGAGGATCTAAAAACCCGAAATGCAAGTAAAATCCATTTTTGAAGTTTTACAAGTTATTTTTTAATTGCAATGAGTATCAAAAAACCCGAAATGAGTTTTGCAAGTGTTTTTGTGAATTTTGTAGCTTGATCTTGCTCATATGTACCCCGATTGAAGAGATTTTGGCATGAAGAACACTTGGCAAGGTCTGCAATTTTATTAAATTCTCCATTTTTGCTCTACCATTGCCACGTTTTTGCAGATTTAAGTTTGTTCAAGGCGCCTAGGGTTTTATTTATTTATTTATTTTTCTTTATTTTGGTTTGTAAACTCTTTTGTTCTTTGTTTCTTTTTATTTTTCTGTTTTTGTTGTTTTAAATCTTTTGTTCTTGGGTTGCCTTTCTATGGAGATTAAGATTGCATATTATAAAAAATGTATGGCTGAAAATGCGTTTTTCCATTTCACAAACCCTTCATTCATGTCTCTTTCATACACCATCATACTTCATTTGCCCTTCATTCATAAAAACGTTTTTCTCTCTCTTTCATTCACCTTTCCATTTCACTTTTCATTCACTTGCCTTCATTTCATATTCATTTGCCATTACCATTTTTGCTGTCAGCCTTCCAAAACCCGAAATTCACTTGTGAGCCCATTTTTGCATCAAATTATCCCTTCCCTTGTCAGTCTTGTTTACACATATGATCTATCTGTTGGCGTAACAACTAACACCTCTGGAGTATAAGTTGTTATGAACAGCCTATGCACACTACGCAATGAGTGCTCTTCGAATTATTGAGGGGAAGCTCCCTCAATGTTCTTTGACAAATATGCTTTGTAAAGAAAAATAAGCTAAAACTACTTTTTGTCTTTTTGTTTCAGCTGCTAGAGGCACAAGACTTTCTTGAAAGAACTTTTACGTTGCAGCTGAGTTTTCTCTGGTTTTGCAAATCAACTAAACTACAACTTATATCTATCCAATCTCCTCAGGAAAACAGAGCAAGAGGAAACGGAGCAAGGTTTGACTATCTGACGATAAGTGGGTTTAGACTCTCTACTTGAGGGCAAGGTGGCACAACTATCATCTCAATCTAGACCAACTTATTGGGCACAACAGATTTAAGAATTCACTAAGATGATCTTATGGAACCCTGTGTGGCATAACACTCGACCGAAACAGCAAAGTCTTCACGAAACAGCCTTTATCTTTATAATCTCACGAAACCCTATGTGGCATAACCTTTGATTATATCGATAAAGATTCACAAAACAGATTTATCGCTGCAACTTCTCGAAACCCTGTGTGGCATAACGATCGATCACAATGATAAATAAACACAAAACAGCCTTATCACCTCAATCTCTTGGAACCCTCTGTGGCATAGCAATTGACTTCAATGATAAAGATGCTTAAACAGATTTATCAAAACTATGGAAGAATTCAACATCACAATCTTTTGGAACCCTATGTGGCATAACAATCAATTGCAATAGTGAAGACACATGAACAAATACGAAAAAGAGCAATATTGAGGGCAAGGTAGGCGCAGCATATATTCCTCTCTCAAGCAAAAGTTATTTACAAATGAGTGTAAGCTCTTATTTATATACATCAAGGTGTAGGGAACCCTAAAATCACCTTGTGTTATCTATAGTTCTTGCAATGCATGCAAGCAATGCGCCAAACCCTAATTAAGCAAACTATATAGTTAACTGGGCAACTACCCTCAGTTTAACTGAAACATCTAATCTAAAAATGGACTATTGTGCGAGCATGCACGTCCTTATTGAAAACAAGTTAACTGGAAGACTATCATCAGTTAACGAAAACCCTAAATACAACTCCAAGTGAACAAGGCGATTCTCAAAATAGGTATGCATGTGATGACAACCCCGAGTTAACTGAAAAGGGTAACATCTAGTTTAACTCGTGTGTGTGAAGTCTATCCTGAGAAGTGGGAACTGAAGTTCACTGTGTGTGATCTCGAGCAATCAACCCCTCAATGAGATTGTTGACTGTGTCACTGTCCGGAGCGATGAGACTCTGACGAAGGATGCCATGTCGATGCAGCATGTCCTCACCAGTTGTGATCTGAGACTGAAGTTCCCTTCTGCTCCTCGTTGCTTCATCAAAAAGTGCTGACATGACTGTAAGCTGAGTAACCTTACAACCAACTATCTCCCCACTGAAAATGGTATGAATGAGTGCCTGGAGTTATGACTGAACATCTGTAAGCTCCACGTAGGCACCACCCTCAATCTGATAATGGCACGGTAAGCGAGATACAAGAGTCCTCACAAACCGGAGTGCACTGGTGACGTGCTCTCTACTCTCAGCCAACTCTGATGCTAAACTGTCTTCTATCTTCGCTCTGAAAACCAACTGTGTCTTCCAAGAGTAGATAGCCTCTCTGTCCTCTGCATCCGTGACTGTGTCATAAGCCAAACTCAGGTGAGCAATCAAAATTTCATCCCTGGGTTTGTTGATAGCCATATCCCGTTCCTCATCCTGAAGACGGATACGGAGCTCTCGTGCATTGTACCGCAACTGATATAATTCTGTAAGCATGGTACTTTCAGTTAAATGAAATCCTCCCTCCCACTTCTCCAAACGCTACATCGTGAATCGTTCGATGACGGACTTTGCTCGCTGGTGGCTCGCTTTACCTGGAGTGTTAACGGGCTTCGTCTATGTGTAGCGGTAGAAATATATCGACGGTCAGTTCGATTAGCCTTGAGGGGCTGCTTTGTCTTCCGCCTTTCTCAAGATTCTATCCCCGGGTAATCACCAGAAGTAACTTGCGTAAGATCAACTCCGAACCGGGCGCGGTGCTGCTACTCGCTGCTGACTCGCGGATAACTTCAAAATCCTGAGACTCTAATTCAGCCAAGCTCTTCCCCTGCGGAGGTACAGCAGTCTCGATAACAACCTCCATGTCAGTGTTTCTCTCTACATGAACCATGTTCTTAACTCTCTTATCTGGCGCATCTTGATAAATGTCATCGAAATCGGAATGATTGAGAACATAAGATGGCTGCCTCCTCTTCCTTCCTAGCCGAGTCTCGATCCAAGATGAATCTCTGCTAATGCTACTAGAAGGGTCTGCACTAGCGACAGGAGGTACTGATGAGAGTGAGTGTGTAGAAGACCCACTGCGAGGTGGAGAGTCCAAGTCCAATTCAATGTGAATTGGGACTGGTGACGGCTGTGAAACCAATGTAGGAGCTTGAGGCTGAACCTCAGGTACTGGCGGGCGCTGAGCTGATCTCTGAACTGGCTCTGTGATAAGCGGCTGTCTGTCAGGCTCTGAATGTGAAACAGTGGCAAGCGCCTTGCCCTTTAAATTGTTTGACGCTTGTAATTTCTTAGGAGGGTTACTCCTCTTCTTCTTGTTAGGTTTTGACGTAATAGCTGTAGCGAGGATTCACCACTACCGGGCGCTCGTTTGTGGAATACTAACTCTTTCTTGTCTTCTTTTTGCCGCCGAGGTAAAAGCATAATCGCTCGGAATAACTCTACTAGACCTTTCTCCTTGACCGCTGTATATTCCTTTGGCGTACTACCCATTGCCGCAATCTGTGTATCGACTGCCTTCAAAACCGAGGAAGAACTCTCCTCATCATTCGATAAACTCCCACATCCTTTCCATTAAGAAAAACAAATCATGGAGAGAGAGAGAAGCTACTGTAAATCGTGATCATAACCTCAAGTCATTTGAGCAATTTGCCCAAGAATCCCTCCATAGAAGGCTCGTGATATGTACCTCCAGCGAGGCGAGTTGTATAATGACCTGAAAGGTCATAGGCATGTGCTTCGACAAGGTACTTAAGATGATATTTCTCAAGCTCTTGTCCTGCGATCTTTGCATCAATTGCCGACTTGCACCAATACATTCCAAACTGAAAAGGAAAGTTGAGTGATGGTCTGTGCCTGCGGCGTAGAAGACGATGAACATCATGCATCTATCTAAGGAACTCCTGAAAGATTGTTTTATCCGAAGGATAACGTGGAAGCATAGCCGGATTCTCGTGAAGCCGTGATACTCGATGTAGGTGTATGTTGGGAAACCGAGTAAACCAATCTGCCCATCCATCCATCGCTTCGCCCTAGCAACTGCCGAGATATGAACGTGCAACTCCCGGTCCAAGTTTCTCACTGTGTAAGTCAAGAAAGCTTCGTGAACACGCTTGAAATGACGTTCAGCTCTGGTGAACTCAAGCTGATCATAATACCGATAAACCTTCTGAACAGTGAGAATGCCCACGGTGTTAAGTCCTCGGAACTGACCCTGATAAGCGATCAAGTACACGAGATATGAACACATGTGAAACTCATGAGCAACTAAGAAACCGGTAATCTGTGTGTGGAGAATGTCGCTGATGAAGGATGCCCAGTCATAATGCTCCTGCCCAGAAATGATGCGACCACTAATGTAATACATCCAAGGCTGGAAAACATTTGCATGTGCTTGACCTGAGACACGATTCAAGAGTGTGATTAGAATCACATACTCATCCTTATACTCACCACGACCCACATTGTTTGGCAATTTGTTCTTCGCTTGTTTTAACCATCTTTCTGCCATTTTCTTCTGACACTTGTCCATATCAGCATCAAATGCTTGTGCACACTGCTCCATAGAAATCACCAAACTGTTCTGGTGCTGAGGAATGCCAAAACTCCTTTCGATGTCTACAGGATTGAGACTGCAAATGACCCGACCGTCAACTGACGCTATCTCACGAGTAGTTGGATTGTAATGCTTAATGCAAGCCATCACAAACTCAACACAGTGAACGGAGATAGGTATGGAAGCGGCCTCTAGTAAACCAGACTGCTCAATATTCTGAATGATCGAACCTCTGATTTTAACTGGGTCTAATACTGCCTCTGGCAATACTTTGTGAAGATCTGTCTCAACCAACTTGCGAAAATCATGAGAAAGGACGGTTTTGGTCCTGTATTCAAGCTGAGTGAACTGCATTTTGAAAAACTCGCTTGTTGACTGTGAACTCGGCTATGTTCTGACAAAATTTCTGGAATCTAAAAATAGCCTACTAGAGTTAAAAATAGTCTTTCGAAGAATTATTTTCAGCGAAAAATCCGAGATATGGGTTTTGTCCAGAAAAGGATTCTAAGACAACCCAGAAGGTCAGATTTGCGAAAAATCAACTTCTACTTGATTGTACAAAGATTTTCACTTGAGAAATTAGCAATTCGAGAACGAATGTTCTGAAGCTAAAATTCGTGAAAAATCAAGCGCACAAATTCAACTCGAGGAAATTATATGGAAACGATCCAGATACTGAGACTTGCCAAATTCGCCAATTTCAGGAACATGCAATTTGTATTTTATGAGAAATATGTGATTTAAGGATGCAAAAGATGTTTTTTGATGTCTTCTTCTGTGAAAATCGCCCAAGATTTCTTGAGATAACTGATAATTGTGAACTTGAATCTGCAAAAAGATGGATTAAATGAAAT
Source organism: Sequoia sempervirens (assembly GCA_007258455.2). Taxonomy (NCBI): domain Eukaryota; kingdom Viridiplantae; phylum Streptophyta; class Pinopsida; order Cupressales; family Cupressaceae; genus Sequoia; species Sequoia sempervirens. Next base: position 40,275 of record VDFB02190844.1, on the reverse strand, counting down.
CGCCCCTGAGAATTGATGAAGATTCTGCCTCTGAACTGGAAAAATTCGCCTTGTTTGGAAAAACCACGAATTGCTCCTCTTGAAATTTGCGCCTTTTTAATGAATAAAATTCGATTTTATTGAAGAAAATACGAATTTGGATTTAAACTTGAGGTTTCGCCTTTGTTTGTTAAATACGCCTTTGTTTGATTGTGGAAAACACCTTTGAATATTAATTCGCTTTTGAAACCTCTGAAGAATTTGCGAATTGTATTGCAATTTGAGATGCCTTTAAGGAATTTGCGAATTGTCTTGAACTTTGAATTTCTTTGACATGTGCGCCCTTCTCTTCTGGAAAAATACGAACTTACTTTGAATTTGCTTTAAATTTAACCAACTTCGATTTTCCTTTGAATATATGAATTTTCAATTAAAAACCACGAATTTCTCTAAAGATGAATTTGCTCTTGAGAAATACGAGTTTTCTTTGAAAGCTTGTGAAGAACAATGAAGATGGCGCCACATATAAATAATAAAGAATTCGCACCACTTAGCAACTGCAAGAGTTCATAAACCCTAACCAGAATAGAAAGCCTCTGATTGGTTGCTTTTTAGTTCGACTGCCACTGTCTGAAGTTCAAATTTGAAAATAATAATAAAATAATCATTATCATGCAATGGCGCCAAAAATAGAAAAATGCTATTTATAGACAAGCATATTCTGAACTTTAGTTGACAAACTGGTTGAAGCTCTGAGATTCATCGTCATGCTTCCTCGACTTCGAAAAGTCATCACATGAGCAAATTGGCGTCCATTTGCTCAAGATACTTCGTTTTTAATTAAATCCCTATTTTATAGCTGACAGCACTGTCGCGACTGGCCAACTTCGACACTGATTTCCGGATGACCGGGTGATACTGAGACTGATCTGAGATAATCAACAGAAAGCCTACTGAACAAGGAAGAAATGTCTGCTGGGAGACATAACTGCAAAATCCATCATTTAACCCCTTGAAAAATTAGGCGCACCTGATTAAATCGCTTTACGGGTTCCAGACTTAGCCATTTTCCTAAATTGCCGTTTGATACTTCAAACAGCTGCTGTCGGCAAACGATGAACCCTACTGATACGAGACGAAGCTCACTGCATAACTGGAGATATTCCGCATCCGATGACTGCTCACACGAGAACTGAAAGCTGTGTTAAGGGCCTCAAAAAGAAAAGCGCCCCTGGCTCAAGGTTGCACTTTGGACATTTCAACGAAAATCAAACATCTCCAAAACACCCTATTTTGACAGCTGATAACTGGAGCTGGGATGACCCGATCCTGGCATTATCTGTTTTAACGGACAGCCAGGAGGGACCTCAAGAGAAGTCACTGGAGGTGTCGAGGCAAGAAAACTACTTCTAAGACCTCAAATACTCCAGTGCGTATTTTTAATATGTTTACCGCTCCCAGACTTAGCCATTTTTCGGACGTTTTCACCTTGAAATATGACACCAAAGACCTCGCACGCACGAGCGAATGCCAAATGCTGAAGGCCGACAGCTATGCTCGTTGGATAGATAAATTGATTACGCTCAATAGTCGTGAAGACTTCGAATGCGAATGGGCTCATCTGATCAGTCTAAAGGCTAGGCGCCTAAAGACCATGAAAATGCACTGAAAACCATTTGTTGGTTCCACCCAGAAAATTACGTGCTTAGTAGAATCTCCGCCACGACCACCAGGAACGTCGGATCGACAAGCTGAATGATGCATCGCGGAGCTGGACAAGAATACTACTGATGTCATGAAGATTTTGTCTGCAAATTCTGGCATCTGAGGGGTCCTTTAGGCCAGCGCCCCTGGCTTGTACTTGCACTGGGCAAAAATGGAGAAGCTCAAAAACATGAAAACTCCATTTTAAGCTGATCTTTGGACGACTGCCGCCTGAACTCTGAGAGTCAGATGACTGCGCTTGATATCTCGTCGGATAAGCAGACTAGCTGTGAACAAATTGAATGTCTTTGGCAACGAAACTGACAAGTTTTACCCCTGCCTTGAAATGGGCGCCCTCAGGCTAGAGGCGCGCTTTTGCCTGAAAATGACAAATTTCTCATCTCCTAAAATTTAGGGATTTTTACTTTTGTCGTCGTTTGTCGGAGCTGTGAGTCTTGGAATGCTTCGCTGAATAGCTCGACGGATGGCCAGACTGATTCTGAAGAGATTGAATGCATGCTTGAGCATTTCAGACAAGATCTTGACCTCCAAAAAGTTGGGCGCCCCTGAGCTATACTTGCACTTTGAGCTTTTCCTCTGAAAAATCTCCATGATTTGAGCTCTAAAAACTCTGTTTCGATCATTGAAATGACCGTCTGCAATATGAAATGCCATCGTGAGATGCTCCTCCATCGTGAAAATCTTCATTTTGAGTCTCTGCTTCAGGTTTTGATCAATATAACTGACATTGACTGACAAACTATCGACAAAAACTCCATGCTTGACATTGCCCAAAACTGTGTTTCACAACATTTTAGCAAGGTTTAGACTTTAAAATGCAAAATGCCTTAATGAAGCAAAAAATTTGGTTTGGGTACAACACTATCAAACCAATAAATCAAGGCATGGGCATTGTTTTATAACAATTTCATCTTGAATAAGGTGTTATGGGTTCTTCATCAGTGAACAAAAGAAGAAGAGATACAACAATAATTCATGGAGCAGCTCGAAGGTCAATAATCCTCATGAAACCATCTGGGGACAAAGTGAATCAAGCATGGAAAAAGGACGCAACGAAGAGAAGAACTTCCTAAAGAAATGGCACTACTCCAAGCCTGTGATAAGGTTGAAGTTCGCCAAGGATACAAAGATCATTAAGAATGCAAATTCTCGTTCCAAGTTCGAGATCTCTTCACCAATCCTGAATACTTCAAGTTCTAAAATCCTGAAGCAGCATGAAGATCATCACAGATGAAGGATGATGTAGTTAGAGTCGTGTCTTGGACACTTAAAATAATTTCAATTATGTATTTTACTTTCGACAAAGTATATGTAAAAACAAGTTTTGCAATTGCAAGTGTTCTTTCCTTGCAATTTTGAAAAATGTAATTACATGTAAAATCTTACAAAACAAATCACAATTTGGATTGTAATTTTGAATAAGTCAATTGCAATTAGTTATCGGTTGAGAGATTTTCTCAAGTTTGTTGAGATCCTCCCACCTTTCTCTCCAGACCTCCCTCCTATAAATACTTGAGGGTGTCTATTGTAATTTTTTATCTTTTGGCAATGCAACAAAATTCTGCCAATTTGTGTATGCATTCTAAGACTTTGAGTTTAGATGTAAATCAGATTGCAATCAATAAAGAAAACAAATTGCTTCCAAACTTTGTGTTGGTACAAATTGTGATGTGACGACATTATTTGGAATTGATTGTGAGTTTTGTGGTGTTATACAAGAGGGATTCAAGCTCAATTCTGCAGACTTTGAGCTGCTTATTGCGTTTGGAGTTTTAGATTGGTTTTCAGATTTGATACTGCAAACTTTGAGTTGTTTGTCACGTTTGAAGCTATTATAGAACGCTCAAACAAAGGGGGTAATTTGCAAACTTTGTGTTGCTTTTATTTTCTATTTTGAGCTGCTACATACTGTACTTGGTTACTAGAAAATCATCTATAAAGGTTGATAGGAGAGTAAGTTGTCAAAGACTTTGTGCTTTCAATTTGTTTTCCCGTCCCGGAGGAGCAACGGAGGACTTTGTGCCTTTATGGAAACTTTGCTTCTTTATTTGTTTACTTCATAAATCATTTATGTTTTCAGCTATGATTCTTTTCTGAAACAAGAGAAAAGAATAAGTGTCTTTTCTGGAAAAAGAGAAAAAGACAGAGTTTCACGCAGATTTAGAATAGATTTATAGTTATAGTGTATTTTTGAATTGTTAAAATAGACAGAAAAGGGGGAGCCTTCCCTTTGAAAATAGGAGAGTTTATCTCACACACTGTGGCTGAAATCACAATTTTGCATATCCTCAAGGTATACAAAATTTTCAACCAACAGGCAGCTAGAAACATTAAATACCATTGTAATACTTTTAGTCAATCCATACAGACTGCTCTTACGTACATATTATTTGGTACTGGAGCAGGCCGATCTAACATCTTTTGCATTATTAGGTTTCTTTTGGGCAGTCTCTTCTTTCATTTTGGGTATCAGCTCTGGCATTCAGCCTCGAGTACACTTCTCATGTATTTGGCACCCAAATTTCTTGTCAAGATAGTCTATATTGAATATCTGTTTTCAAATCAGCACTTTACTGTCTGTTGTCAATTTTGTACTGTAAATTCTTGCTGTCAATTTTTATCTGTAAAATTATCACTGCCAATTTTCTGTTGTATAAATTTTAATTGTTATTTGTTATTCTAGTTATGTTGCTTCTACTTATAAAATTGTAGCCATAACAGTGGTTACTTTTAATTAGTATTAATTTCCTTGATTGATAATTCAACAGGTCCCCCAAGCTGCACACAGAAACTTGTTTTGGTCTAGTTGCTCATTCGAACTACATGGCTAAAGATAACAAAATACATTTCAACTTCAATTTATGCTGTACAGGGTAATTCAACATGTTATTTTGCTTCTATTTATAGACTTTTAGTCAATAATAGTGGTACTTCTTATATGTATCAATTTCCTTAATTGATGATTCAACTAATCCCCCAAGCTCCATTCAGAAAGTTGGTTTTGTCTAGTTGCTCACTTGAGCTACACATGGCCAAAGACAACAAAATGTATTTCAACTTCAATTTATGCAGCAGATGACAAGCATATTCCAACAACTCACGAGGACAAAAGCACATAACCAGTTCATTCCTTTAACTACCTGATTGCTCAACCTTCTTTCATGTTGGACATAAAGACATCCATTCCCATTTTGATGGCACAATCAATAAGATCAAATTAGATGCTTGGATCCATAGTGTGGAGGTGTATTTAAAGATGTAGTCACATCTCACAGAGCCACAACAAAGCATGATGGGGTAATTTCATATGAATGGTCAAGACTTCACCTAGTGGCAATCTCAAGTCTAGCTTCTCGAGGTGACAAAGAAACCAAAAATTGATATTTAGATTTTCAAGGTGTCAAAACAGAAATTGATACATGGGTAGATTTCAAGGAAATTATTTGACCACAATTTTACCTCCTTGGTTACAAAGAAGAACCATTAGCAAAATGGCTCCATCATTACTAGACATTTAGCCGACTGATGAGATACTTCACATCAAATTCATCTGTCTTGTATTATCATATTTCGCAGGACTTAGAGCTTTGCACCTTAGCTTCCTTTGAACATGCTTTCAAAATTACTTTAAAGGTGTAAGGTAAGCAACAAAAGGCAGAACCAAAGTCAAGTTAATCTTTTTCTTTTAAGAGAGGATTACTCTTGTGTTCTCCCCCTATTAGCTCCTCTCAAGATGCCTACCAAATAGATCCATGAAGGGCTCAACCCCCTTATCTAGAATTGGAAAGAAGTATAACATATGCCTTATCTAGAAATGGAAAGAAGTATTGCCTATGCCATAAGCACATTCTACTCATGAATGTTGTGTCCTCAAATCAAATACGATAAATACACTTCTTGCTAAGTTCATTCACATGGTCTATGCCTATTATGTCAACAATAGGGAAACTTTGTTCACTCATTATCATCAAATCAAGAATAGATTTGTAGAGCTTATCCTTGACAATGGCACAACCAAAAGAGCTTAATTTCACAAAGCTGAGAGACAATTTGTCATTTGCAACTATAACACATCTATACCCATGCCACTTGGTGTGGGTAACAAATGACATATATTCCACAACAGTGTGTAACAAATGTATTGTAAAATTTTCCATTGAGGTATTCTAGGATACATTTGTTTGATGTCACTCCTCTAGATTGTTGCAATTTGGGACTTGGATCATCTTAGTAATATGACCACAAGGTCATGTTTCATGTCTTCCACAAGATATACCAACTACACAAGGATGGTAATATGTATAAACTCACTTCTTACACACTAAGTCCTTTGGTCAATAGAAGGAAAGAAATTAAATAGGTCAATTTGCATAAAAAATTTACTCTTTGTATCATCTAGAAAGCAAAGGAAAATTATGTTGACAAGCTTCTTAATAAAAATCAAATCTCTTGTTGATGCACATAGATATTATGATATTTTTGTCAAGCCTAAAGAACTTCCTCCTTTGTGCTCCATTGACCTGTAGTAAGCCACCCTAGATTGCATATAATTTTTTCGCAATTTTTCCAAAACTATTGTGCAGGCATTTTGTCAAACAGTTCTTAGTTTGCTGTTCTGAGTTTGTGTCATCAGACTGAATGCAGTATTGGATACTTGACAAGAAGACCAAATAGTTTATGCACTTCTCACTTAACCAAATTTATAACACTCATTCAAATTCATAATTTTAACTAATAAAATGACTTAGCAACAACAACTCTGGAGCTTGCATTTAAACACACAGGAAAGGTATACCAGATCATCAATCTTCAAAAATTTCCCAAATTTATACAGTTACATCATTTCAAACTGACCTGTTTCGAGTCCCAACATGCTACATATAGGCTTGGGCATAATTACACTTTCCGTTGAACAGCGGCTCGTCCTTTTGAACACCACTTTCTAGAACAACAACTACAGGTCTATATTGTCAATCTTCAACACAAAGCCACAACTCCACTATTCATCCCAACTTCTTTGAATGTAACGGTTATATTCGGAACTTTCTTGTTGTGAATTTTTCACACATCGCCCTATTCAAAATGGGGACCCCCTAGTTTTTGCTTCATTCAGGTCTTTTGGCTTGGGTTTTTCGGTCTGTCTCTCTCTGTCTATTCTCTCGTTTGGTGATGTACTTACCATTTGACCTAGGTTTGAATTTTGGCTAAGTCTGGAGGGCTTTTTTTTAACGAATTAGGGTTTACAATCTTCAGACTGCTTTGAGGTCAAATTGAGTTGGCTAATCAATTTTTGAGCTAAGCATTGCTGTTAGGAAGCTTCAAGCAGGCTCCCTCTGAATTTTCACTGAATTCTGGCAATTTTCTAGTTTTAGTAAGTGTCAATTTGGGGTTTATTTTCTTGAGATTTTCAAGTTCTAGTAATTGCACTGCATTCTGAGCACTTTGAACTCATCACTGGCAAAATTTGAGCAGAAACAGACAACTTGCTATTTTTAGCAGTCCTGCCTTCGTGGTCCATTTTTAGGGTTTGCATGTTAGACTTTTAGATGCATGTTTGAGGATTCTTTGTGGGTTTTTCGAGACCATCGCAGTGATATAACATGCAAAATGGGACAACTTTCAGTGCTCAGCCTTTAGAGGCTATAATTAGGGTTTGCATGCAGGATTTCTCAATCATGTCTGCATTATCTTTCTAGGTTTTCCGAGACCATCGCAGTGATATAACATGCAAAACGGGACAACTTTCAGTGCTTAGCCTTTGGAAGCTATAATTAGGGTTTGCATGCAGGATTTCTCAGCGCATCTCTGCATTATCTTTCTAGGTTTTCTGAGACCATCACAGTGATATAACATGCAAAACGAGACGACAACTTTTAGTGCTCAGCCTTCCGAGGCTATAATTAGGGTTTCATGTAGGATTTCTCAACGCATGTCTGCATTATCTTTTTGGGTTTTCCGAGAGCCTCTCAACGAGGTAACATGCAAGTGGAACTAGTCACTTTTCAGAAACTTGCTATTTTTAGCCAGTGCTTGCATGTTGATGATTTTTCTGGGTTTTTCAAGATCTCTCGGGCAGTGTGACATGCAAATTCATTTGGTAACTGGTTGATCACTTTTTCAACCACTTACTATTTTTAGCAGTACCACTCCGACAGCTGGCCAACACTTCAGAATCATGAACCTGATGACATGCAACAGAAACGGAGTTGAACGAAGCTCATCTGATACACATGCAAGAAAAATTAGGTTTTCAAGTTTTAGACCCAAAATGAGGGGTCAAACGCCAAAATTTCTGAAAACCAAGGTATCCCATCGTGATCAACATCTTTCAAGGAGTCTGCTGGTAAAATTTGAAGGCAATCAGAGCACTTACTATTTATAGTAAACCACTTCTGAGACAGGCTATAAATAGTAAGTGGGCATCAGGTGCCAGTGTGAATGGACAAGTCTACTGATGAGGATCACAACATTCAAATTTCAAGTCAAACGGATTTGCGGAAGTTATGAAACTGAGCAGTTACTATAAATAGTAAACCACCTCCAGAAGCATGCCAAAAATAGCAGGTCAGCACGAGGCATCGATGTAAACAGGTCAAGCAAGTGATGGAGACCCCATGGCGTGAATTTCAAGTCAAACAGAATTGCAGAGGTTCGAGAATCAAGCACTTACTATTTTTAGCAGGCCAGTGCAGAGAAATTAGAGTTTCCTAAAATCAAGGGTAGAGCACAACAATCATGTAGAAGTAGCATCCAGCCACGATCAACACCCTTTAGGCAATCAACACGCAAAATTTGAACTCATTCTAAGTTGTTGCTATTTTTAGTAAGTTGCTAAAAATAGCAGGTATAGGTAGGCATCAGGCCCCGAACATTCATCACATCACAAGGTTCGAGATAAAGCAAAAATCAAGCCTTCTGGAGCTAGAAATTAGTTCAAAATGCAAGATTTGGGAAACTTTCTAAAAATAGAAAGCTAGGGCAAGCCAGGGTTAGCATGAACAAATCACTCCAAATCAGGCGAAGGACGTGAAATTCACTCAGTTTGAGAAAATTTGGAGTCCAACATCAAAATTCGCCCTAGAAGCTACTTGATGTGGATGATATTCTACTAAGGCATGAAAAATGGAAGCTCACATGGTCATATGCGCCTTAGTTTGAAGAGGGAAGCTAGAAAATATTCAAAGTGTTGAAAATTTGAAGTACAACCCCTCATATGCGCCTTGGGAAGAAGGGGTGATTAAAATTCTACCAAGTCTAAGAAACTTGAAGCTTACCCATGAATATGTGCCTTGGAAGGTTAGAAGGCACTTGAAAAAGTTTCTAAGTGTTTCAATTTGAAAGCTCTACCCCCAAAATGTGCCCTTGAAGTGAGAGATGATTGAAATTCTACCAAGTCTTGCAAACTTGAAGCAGGCCCCCTTGGATGCGCCTTAGTAACTTGGGGTTAATGAAAACTTTTCTAAGTGTTGATAAAATAGAAGCTCACATGGTGAAATGCGCCTCAACTTGAGAGGCTGAGTTGGAAATTTGACCAAGTCCTTGAAAATGAAAGCACAAGGTCTAAAATGCGCCCCAAGCTAGAGTGAAGAGAATGAAAAGCATCTAAGTATTCAAAAAATGAAAGCACAAGGTCTAAAATGCGCCCCAAGCTAGAGTGAAGAGAATGAAAAGCGTCTAAGTATTCAAAAAATGAAAGTAGAGAGGTCTAAAATGCGTCCCAAGCTAGAGTGAAGAGAATGAAAAGTGTCTAAGTATTCAAAAAATGAAAGTAGAGAGGTGGAAATGTGCCCAAGGTGAAGGAAGAGCTTAAGAATTTTTTCTAAGTCTGAGAAACTAGAAGTAGCCCACCCCAAATGTGCCCCACTTGAAGAATGAAGTAACAAAATGTTTCAAAGGCAAGTAAAGTGAAAGCCTAGCTACCTAAATACGCCCTAGTGGAGACTTGGATTTGAAAGTTTGGCTAAGTCATTTAAAATGAAAGCTCAGGGGTGGAATTGCACCCAAGACAAGAGGGGACTTGAATATTGCCTAAGTGTTCGAAATTTGAAGAGGGACCTTCCATATGCACCTCAAAGAGGGTAAGGGTGATAAAAATTCATGAAGGCATTTAAACTCAAAGCTCACCGCTCTATTATTACCTTGACTTGAAGAGGATATCGTGAGAAATTTCTAAGTGTCTAAAACTCAAAGTCCACCACCTCATTTGTGCCTAAGAAGAACAAGGCACTTGAAACTTTGCTAAGTGTTGACAAACTTGAAGTGGCCCCTCCCATTTGCACCTTGGTTAGTGAGAAGACTTGGAAAATGTTTAAGTGTGTGAAATTTAAAACTTAATACATCAAATGCACCTTTGCCTGGGAGATAGCTTGGAAAAAAAAGTTTAAGTATTGAAAATTTGAAAGTGCAACACCCTAAATCTGCCCAACTTGCATGGAGTGGAGAAATTTATCTAAGTATGGGAGATTGGAAGCCAAAAGGGTCATTTGCGCCTAAGCTTGGGCAAGTGATTGAGAATTTTCTAAGGCATGTGGATTTAAAGTAAAATACCCTCAAATGCGCCATGGCTAAAGCTGGAGAATTGATGGAAATAAAGGTCTAAGTATGGTTAAAATGAAGGCTTGGACTCCAACATGCGCCCAAAAGGCTAGGAAGTGGTTAAAGTTTTTTGGGGCGTTGTGTTGTACCTAAATAAAATGTTTTTGCTTCATCAAGGCATTTTGTATAAAATAGTCTAAACCTTGCTAAAATGATGTCAAATACAGTTTTTGGGCAATATCAAGCATGGAGTTTTGTTAGTGTTTTGTCAGTCAAAGGCAATATTCATTGATTAGAACCTGAATTAGAGACTCAAAATGAAGCATTTCACGGTGGAGGAGCATTTCACGGCGACACTTATACTTTTGTATGGTCATTTCAGTAACCAAGATGAAGATTTCAGTGGTTAATTTTTGAAGATTTCTCAAGGAAAAGAAGAATTGTGCCCCTATAGCTCAAGGGCGCCCTTCTTTTTGAAGGCCTAAATTTTGTGGTAAATGCTCACGAATACAGTCAATCTCTTCACAACTAGTCTGCCTGTCCGACGAGCTATCAAACACAGTCATCTGAGTCCCAGAGCTCCGGCAGTCGACATCTGAAGATGAGCTTATAAAGAGACTTCACATCACAGAGCTTCTTCAAATGGTGTAATTGCATTTCCAGTGCACCTGTAGCTCAAGGGCACCCTTCAAAATAACCTTTAAGACGCCAGAGTTTGCTGACAAGGTCTTCCTGACATCGGCACTACTCTAGTCCAGCTTTGCGATGCACCAAGTTCCCTGTTAATCCGACATTCTGAAAGATCATGGCAGAGATTCTACCAGGCATGTAATTTCTCGGGCGGACTGGCATAAAATTTCATTGTATTTCTGTAGGCCAGGGGCGCCTAGCCTTTAGGCCTGTCAGATGAGGGTATTGACGTTCGAAGTCTTCACGGGACTTGAGCGTAATTACTCCAGCTATCCAATGAGCCCAACTGTCAGCTTCCAGGATTTGGCAAACGCTCGTACGTGCGAGGTCTTTGGTGAAATATTGAAAAACGAAGACAGCTCAGAAAATGGTTGTCTGGTCATTTATTCCATTTTGAGAAAGGCGCCCATCTTTTTGAGGTGTCAAATGAAGATTTTTGACTAAATTCCACCTGAGATGTTTGTTTCACATTTGTTCAGGCTTTGCGATGCATCCGTCAATGGGTGAATCTGAGTTGCTAGGTTGTCTGAGCCGGAGGCCAAACATGGGGTCAAATCTTGGTCAAAATATCAAGGAAAAAACAAAGGAGCACATTTTCAAAAAGGCGCCTGAGCTTTTAAAGCCCTTAATGCCTTCTTTTTGATGATCTTAGATTTTCAGTTTGTCCGTGTTACATTTAGCTTTCCGTTGCGTGTCTCCGTCAGATCAGAAGATGACTCAGCAGCTTGCAGTCAGAGTTTTAGTGTTATTTTGGTCAGTTCTAGAAATGGCCAAGTCTAGAGGAAAAAGAGCACCTTTTTGAAAAGGCGCCCTTGATTTTCACCCCTTAGATGATGTTTTCTGGAAAAATGTGCCTTTGCAGCTGTCATGTGGAATGAGGTCAGCTCCGTAGTGAGCCTGTGATCCAGTCCTGAAACTTGGTCAATCAAAAGTTATGAAGGATTTGTTTTTCCCTTCGTACGAGATGGAGATGAGAAAATTTGACCGAGTTTGAGAAAAAGAGCAGCTTTTGAAAAGGGCGCTTGGATTTTTAACCCTTCAGATCTTAGTTTTATGATATTCAGTCTCAAGGTATCTTTTGATCAGTTTTTGTCCTGCTCTGCGATGCACCTGTTAGCTAGCAATCAGTGAAGTCAATTAGCCAGTGTCAGGGGATGAACAGAGGTCCCGAAAGAGGTTCAAATTTCAGTTTTAATCAAAAATGGCTATTTGGAGAAAAACGCCTAAAGTCAAAGATGGTTTTTCAAAACCACATGTGCCTTAAAGAAGAATTTTGAATATTTGAATTTTGACTTTCAATTAGACTGAACGATTTTTGGGTTGTCATCTCCAGTTAACATTTTGGCATGTTGAGTGTTCTTTCAGTTTTGCATGTCGAGTTAACTAGTTTGCATGTCCAGTTAACTGACTTTGCATGTTGAGTTAACTAGTTTGCATGTCCACTTAACTGAAGTGCATGCCGAGAAGTCAACTTGAGTTTGAATGCATGGCGCATTAGTTGAAGTTTTGTGAAGATTTTGTGAAGTTGACACTTCATTATATATTTTAACTTCAGTCTTTAAGGGTGATGCCTTAGTTCCTAAAGCACAAATTTTGAAGTACTGAAGTATGGCGAATTCAATATGAATTGTCAACTGAAGTTTGATTCGCATGGTGCTTTAGTGAATTTTGAAATTGAAGTCTTAATATAGCGACTTTAGTTCTAAAGCATGGCGCTTTAGTTAGGCAATTTTAGTCTTTAGTTAACAGAATTGAGAGCCAATCGTTGGCTAGGCATGGGTTCTTGAGGTCCAATCATAATTCAAGCGCCATTTTTAAGGTTGCATGCATTTGCTATGAATTTTGGTAATGAAAGTCTATTTATTCAAGTTTAGGCGTCCATTATTCTTCATCACAAGCTTAGAGAAATACATTCTTCTTGAGCAAGCAATGATTTGAAGGTGCTACAGGTGTCATATTTCAGCATTCTTCATAGCAACGGATTCAGTTTGTTCAGAAGAAGAATATTCTAGACTTTGTTTTCAGTTTGCATGCAGGTTTCATCAAATCCAAAACAAAGATAAGCGAATTCTACATAAGCATAGCAAATAAAACCTTCTTTCTTCTGTCTTATTTCTTCTATTTCTCATCTTAGGTAATTTCTTTGCATGTCAAAGAAAACGGCAAAATATTCAGAATTTGACCATCTGGGTTCGCATATTTCAACATCAGCAGCAAAACCCATGTCTTAGATTTTTTTCGAGAAAATTGCCCCGCAGCCTTCATTCTAAAGCTCTGTGCTTTTTCTAAAGATTTCTTTGCATGTGGGCCAAAATCACATCTTTTTGAAAATTGCATCATCTAGGTTTGTCCAAAATTCCATTGTACACAAAACCCATGTTCCAGATTTTCTCAAGAAAAATTGCCCCGGGAAGCTCTAAAAACCCCTACAATTCTCGATTAAAGAATCTTTGCATGTCAAGCTAAATGACATGTTTTCGCAATTCTGACGTTGTGGGTTGTCTTAGAATCATTTTCCGGACAAAACCCATGTCTTAGAATTTTTGGTGAAAATTATCATATTTTTAGCCTTACCAAGAGCCATTTTAGCTTTTCGGAGAAAGTTGTTAGAACATAGCCATGTTCATAGTCAACGGGCAAGATTTTTAGAAGGCGGTTCAACTAGACTGAATTCAAGACCAAATCGGTCTTAATTTAGGTTTTCATTAGAGCAGTTGGCAAAAGAAACAATGGTCATCACTCCATTTATGGAGCCGCCAAAGTCACTTAGATACTATGCCATTATCTTCATGAAGATGGTACCTACGCTGATCTTGGGCTGTGCAAACTGAGTTCCAGAAGCATGTTCGTGATATCTTGATGGAGATTCTGGATCACATCTTTGTGATGACATCTAGTTTCAAGAAAGCAATTGAAGATATTAGAAACTGCCAAAAAGTAGTTAAGGAAAGTGACAGAGAATTGAAGAAACAAATTATTGCTTTGGACAGCAACACTGTGCCAGAAGACAGAGTAATTGATGAGTTCTTGGTCGAAGTATTAGACCGAGATGACATGGAGTGATTTGCCAGTTGGAACCTGCAGTTAATTTCGAGGATAGAATCAAGAGTAGCAGTTAACTCAACTTTTAGTCTTGAGTTCACTTGCTGACTTCATACATGCTTATCTCTTCCTTGGGATTATCTTCACAGGAGTTAGGGTTAGGGTTTGCAGTTAACTGAGGGTAGTGTCCAGTTAACTTTGCTTTAAATAAGGACGTGCATGCTTGCACTTTGTCCATTTAGATTAGATGTATCGGTTAACTAATGGTAGTTTTCTAGTCAACTGTATAGTTTTCTTTATTAGGGTTTAGCAATAAATATTGCATGCATTGCAAGATTGTAGTTGACTTAAGGTGATTTTAGGGATCCCTACACCTTTTGATGTCTATAAATAAGAGATTTTGCTCATTTGTACATAACTTTTGCATGATAAAATACATGTTGTGCCTACCTTGCCTGTAGTATCGCTATTTTGTATTTGTTCAAGAACTTTTGCATGAGAGAGGAATATATGTTGTGCCTACCTTGCCCTCAATATTGCTCATTTTGTATTTGTTCATGCGTATTTATTGTTATGATGAATTGTTATGCCACATAGGGTTTCATGCAATTATAATGGTGAATTCTTTCCTTAGTTAGATCAAATATGTTTTGTGTTCAATAAACTTGTCCAGATTGAGCTGATAGATGTGCCACCTTGCCTTCAAGTTGAGAATCCGGTCTTGTTTATCGTATGGTGTTTTGTGAATAATAAAATTGTTTAGATTGAGCTAATAGATGTGCCACCTTGCCTTCAAGTTGAGAATCTATACTTGTTTATTGTCAGATAGTCATCCCTGCTCCATTTTCTCATGCTCTGTTTTCTTGAGGAAACTGGATAGATTTTAAGTAATTAGCATAGTTGTAGTTAGTAGTCTACAAAACCATAAAATACTTAGCTGTAACGTATATAGTTTTCGAGAAAGCCTTGTACCTCTACAACTGAAAGAAAAAGATAGGATATAGTTTAGTTTACTTTCCTTTCAAAGCACTTTTGTCAAGCACAATGAGGGAGCTTCCCCTCCTAATTTGAAGAGCACTCATTGCGTAGTGTGCATAGCTGTCCGTATCAACTCTTACTCCAGAGGTGCTAGTTGTTACGCCAACACGTTGCAAACTTGAAGCTCACTAGACCATATGCACCTTGATCTGGAGAGGTGTTGGAAAGGAGTTTAAGTGTGTGAAATTTAAGATGAGACCCCCACCTAATTTGCACCTAGAGGTTTGAAGTTAAGGAATTATTAAATGTTGGAAAATAAGAGTTTGCCCCCTTTGATTGCGCCTAGACTAGGAGTGAAGTGGAAAATAATCTAAGTATGGGGGAATTAAATGTTAAATACACACAAGATTACATCATGAACTCTTTTAAAAGGAGTTGGAAATAAAATAAAACTTGTTCTAAGCAAAACAAATAAAACGCCCCATGGAGAAATTAAATAAAGTTTGATTAAAATTATTTTCCAAAGTTTTAAAAATCAAATGCCCCCTTCGTATACACATGAGATTTTCTGGAGTCGGGTAATATTTGTTAAGGGGAAATTTATTCTGGATGGAAAATAATTTTGCCCAGCAATACTAGAGCTCACGAGTAATGAAGCTTTTTTTGATTGAAATATAATTTTTTTTAAGGTGCTAGCAAAATGAATAAAGTTGTCTCAAGAGTGTTAAATGGCGTTGAAATTATATTTTAATAAAACGTACTCCATTTTAAAAGGATGATATTTTTTATGCTTGAGTAAATTTTAATGAGTTTCTCAGAATACTTCAGTCAATTGAAAATAACTGGCAATCGAAGAGGGAAATTTTAAATTCGAACGCAGAAGGAATCTCTAATAATAGCAAATTTCTATGACGACTGTATGACAACTGGGAATATTCTCTCCTAAAATTGGAAAATTTCTTAGTGGGGGGATGAATTAATAGCAATTGCTAAACTGGGCATTTGCTTTCAGTTATAAAAACTCCGAGGTTTTTCATTTCTCTTCACAAAATTGCAGAATTGAAAATCGTGTTGAAGCTAAAAGTGATTGTTGAAGTGAGTGAGAAATTTCTGAGTTGGATTATTTTTCTAAGTTGCTGAGATTGAGAGTGCTGAAGTTGAGAGTGTTGAATGCTGAGAAGAAGTAAATTCTGAAGTAGAAGTGTTGATATTGATTTTTTTTTTAAGAGCTGAAAGTGTTGTGGCTGCAAGTTGCTAAAAGCTTGAAGTTTTAAATTTCAATGTTCTATTTCTCGAAGTTTGGAGTTGAAGTTTTACTGCTGAAGTTTTTTTATTTTTTATTTTCTTTTCGAAGCCAACTCCACTTGTTAGCCATCTCACGATTATGGTTCAGTGTTATGAATGCTATTCTTTTGCAAAAGATTATGATTATATCGGATTGATAGTGTTGATAAGGTTTGGATCAGGTTATTCAGATGGTATTCATGGTGTCAGGGTTTTCTTCAGCTTTAGAATTAATGAAATTGTCACCTTCACATGCTTAGGTATATTACTTCAAGGAAGGTACAGATGATGGTAATGTCTATGGCAATATGGTTTTAGTTGGTATGTCTTATTGTTGATGAACATGGCACATTTCTTTGGTTCATTGCTTATTTACATTGCTTTATCAAGCACTTACTCCGTCTCAAGTAGTATGGTTAGAGACATCATTGCTTTCATGCTTCTAAAGCCATCTTGTTCTTACATTTTATTTGGTGGCATAGTATACACTTTGGTTCTTGTATCTCACCTCTTTGATGGCATTTATTGGCACACATGGCATAAAAAATTTATCATTTATACGTGGAGTCTTCTATGCCCAAGTCTTGACTCTATAGTCGGCATCCAAAGGCAAGTGTTTATCTTTATTATTTGAAGCCTTTTCACTTTTTACATATGATATTAATTGATCATTGGCATGTTAATGATTTGTGGGGTCGGCATCAATATGGAACTAACCCTATTGGGTTTCCCAAAGCATTTTTCTGTGGTTATAGTCAACATTTTGAAATCTTGAACATGGCACAATGTCTATTAGATGTTTAAAATGTATTGATTACTTTGCTTTTAACTTTGAGTAAAGGTATTTGTAAATAACCTTTGGCAGCAACAACTTTGACAAAAATGTGGAGGCAACCATAATGTTGGCATTTGTGGTAAATGGTATAAGACAACATATTCTAAATTCATTATGATGTTTTACCTATTTTATTGCGGACTTGAAATTTCATTATGATACTGAAAAGTCATCGATTGTCTTGGTGAAAGAAAGGTTAGGGCAGAATTCTTTTGTTGGCTCTTCTTGCAAAAATAGGGTTGAAACCCTTGCTTCAGCTGTCGCCATGGTATTTTGTTTTTCAGCTGTAAATCACTCATGGCCGACTCTAGAGGCATTGTGAGTTCAATGTTAAGTTTGGTCAAAAAATGTTGAGCAAATACAAGCTTGACAGAGGTGAAGGTAAATCGTGGGAGTTACAAACTTGGACAGCAATGGTTGTTGGCATCGAATCATTCTGGTATCTATTTGATTTCTTTGCAGCTTGAACACGTATTATTTCTTTCTTTATGGAAAACAACTATATGGCAGTTATTGTTTCATTCTGCTCAAATGATGGAAAATGTTTGGTGGGTTCTGACAGGATATCATGCACTTCATTTCTATTTGTTCTTGCAATATGGGTTTGTGAGTTTCGGTTGATGGGTAGTCATGCATTTTGTGAAATCTGTCATTATCTTTGTGGATTCAAAATGGACTTATTTCATACATTACAGAAATTGATGATAATCTGCATATGGTGTTTTTGAAAGAGGAAAATTATATTACTTGTGCATACTTCACTACATTCAGATCTGGGTTATGAAATATCTCGCAGTTTGAAAAGGAAGCATTACTTGAAATATTCTTGTCTGCTTTTTGAAACGGCCTTTTGTACAAGCATTACATAAGACTTTCTCCATCTGCTGACCATCATTCTACTGGTTCAGTTTTCTAAAAACAACATGAGGCTTTCAGATTGTATGATATTCTTAAAATCAGAAATAATGTTCTTGATATATATATAGTGATAGTGTTTCATCACTATGTGTGGCTGATGTGATTTTTTGAATGTGTAACTTGCTATATCAAACAAGAAAAAGTTGAAAAATGATCTGTAATAAAAGCTTGAAAATATGATGCAGAGTGTAATTATAAAAACCTTAATTTATGTAATATTTTAGCGATTCATTATTTTGAATCTTTAAGGTATTAGATGGATTAAGGGTGTGAGGGGTTCTATGAGCTTATCTGGAAAACAGAGAAATCCTCTGTGTTATTTTTAATTTTGTAATTTGAAAAAGGGGTCGGTGCTCCTTCAGTTGGTGCTCAAAAATTAGCCCATAAGGCATTGTTAACAGTGGTTTTCAAATAAGAGCCTGAAAGGCAGTAGTTCAAGAGTGGTTTTTCTACCCCAGGAGGGTTTTCCACTCGACAAATCTTGTGTCTCATTGTTCATCTGTTGTTTCACTGCTTTATTGTTCATTGTTTTGCAATTACATTTCTCACTTCAGTTTATGAATGATTGCACTCAACTCATGAATGCACTTATCATTGAAATATTGAGAACAAATATGTGTTATGGTTTATTTTTCTGAAAAATGGTAAAATATGTTAAGAAACTAATTCACCCCCCCCTCTCAGTGTCATTTTCACTCCAACACAATTCTCCCTTGGAAAATATTTCTTAGTTTTAAAACTTTGAGTGTATACGAAGGGGTTCATTTAATATTTTCCACCCTTGAAAATAATTTTTTTTTTATTAACGTTTGTCCTGACTTCTCCCACCTTGGGCACATTTCACTAGGCCAACCTTCATTTCTCACTCTAAAAATTCCATCATCCACTCATCAAGTTGGGCGCATTCATCATCTTACACTTCCAATTTCCCTTAGAAATTTTTTCAATTGATTCTTTATGTTAGGCGCATATGAGAGGGGCCACTTCAAGTTGAAGGCGCATATGACATGGTGTACTTTAAATTTAGCTAAATTCCCACACATCTCTCACCCTAAGTGCATTTGGAGGTGCTTACTTCAACTTAGCAAAGTCTCCAATCATCTCTCACTTCAAGGGCACATACAAAGGGTCCAAAGTTCATTTTCTCATACTTAGAATATTTACCAACTCCTTGCCATGTTAGGTGCCTATGAGAGGGGGTTACTTCAATGTAGAGTCCCTGACCTCTGGTCTGAGAATTTTTTTGTTTTGTAGTTTCCTTGATTGGATGGTTACTGTTTGATGATTTTGAAATATGCTAACCAATTTTTTCGGTGAATTAACACAACATAACCAACACTTAGCCAACTTGATTAGCGTTAGCTCCAAATAGAAAACCAAACTTGAAATGAACTCACACCAAGAATGCACACTCAATCCCAATGAGGGATAGGTGTTGTCATATGGCGGAGGAGCTAAATGAAAATACTTGAAAGAAACTACTCAACGTCAAGAATGTGCACTCAAGATCCCACTGACGGCAAGGTGCTAACATATGACGGAGTGTTAAATTGAAAGCTAGAAATTGATAGGCGGATTACCAGCCATGAGCTATTACAAACTAATTCATTCGCTGTAGCGGGCATCCACATAATTGTGGGTATTCACCACTATGAAGCGGGTATAAGAGTGTTACAATCAAATTATCCTCACTGGCGGTAAACCATCCAGGGGTAATTAATGTGAAAAACAAGTAATTGCAGAACTGGAAATGGTTGGATTAGTAATGCTTAATCTCAACCTTTACAAATTAAACTTTGGAGATTACAATTTACAATGATAGAGAATGAATCTAGGAAGAGAAGTATGAATTCTAACAACCATATAACACTCCAAAACTGAAGTATAAGACCAAAAACAAAGAATTTTTACAATCTGATACTAAAATTTGAATTCTAGAAATTCAAACCAGCTAACAGAGAATATCATGAAATGCTCATAACTTGGTCAAATTACCTCCGAATGACGTGAAATCAGTTGCAAATGCTCCCTCGAGGATTGGCGCCCAAGTAGCAAACAAGAAACATTCACCAAAAACTCCAGTTTATTTGGCACGAATTCCAAAGCACCCTCAAATGGTACGACCAAGCAAGGAGGTGCAATTTTGCAAGATAGAAAAAACCACTTCAAATTAAAATCTGAAACTTCATGGAGCTGGTCGCCTTGGATGGAGAAGAGGAATGGAAAAGTACCCACAACCAGAATAAAATCACTCCAAGAGCTGTAAGCAAAAACCAGCTTCTGCTATAGATAGTCCAGCAACCCAAAACTGTAAAAATACTTCAGAAATTCTTCAATCTTTGATGCTCAATCTGCTATTCTAATTTTAGAAGCAGAAATAATCCAACTAGGTGTTGTATTTCAAACACGAAATTGGTAAGGGGCTAGGAGGCAACATCCTCGAAGCAAAATGTCCATTGTCATTTTGACAGCATAACAGTATGATAAACAGTAGATAGCCCAAATGTTGGAGCAAAGCCTTCATTTTATAAAAAACTGAGAAACTCTTCACTTTCCCAGGAGTAATGCCAAAAGTCACCTTTTGAAATTCTTTTCAATTTTCAAAAATATAAATTCCTCATAAAGGTGGCGTCCACTTTCAAGGTGATAAAAATATTTCAAAAAAATAATAATTAATCACTTAATGAGGGTGTACTCTTCATGGCCCTCTTTTAAAACAACTTTAAGTTATCTCCTTAGGCCAAGGGGGTCAACAGAGAAATAAAACATAAATGCCCTTATTCAAATATTTTCACCAAATAAAGCTTTTTTGAAGACAAAGCCTGAACATAAACAACTGCTCCAGCTAGAAGGATGACTGAGGATAGTCAACTGCACACTGCCATAAATAGTATTTACTATAAATAGTAAATAACATGAA
This sequence comes from Sequoia sempervirens, assembly GCA_007258455.2. Taxonomy (NCBI): domain Eukaryota; kingdom Viridiplantae; phylum Streptophyta; class Pinopsida; order Cupressales; family Cupressaceae; genus Sequoia; species Sequoia sempervirens. The sequence continues at coordinate 19,369 of VDFB02190844.1, read as the reverse complement.
ATGCCACAAAACTCCAAGCCAAGAAACCCTAATTTCTCCTCATTCCAGCCTACGGGTCTCCGGAATAGGTTGATGAACTGCAAAGCTAATCACTAATGAGAAGGGGACATTACTGTCTGCCCTCCTCGAGATTGCTTGTCCTCAAGCAACCACAAACCAGGATGCTGTAAAATACCATCGCCTTCCCACATTGCATCTTCGATAGGCAAGTTCCTCCATCTGACCAAGTACTCCTTAATTGTTCTTCTCCTCAAGGAGCACTACCTAGTGTCAAGAATCTCCTTTGGAATCAACACCAACTGACCTTCCTCATCCAATGGAGGTAATTCTGAAGTGGCCACCACATTGTGCCCAAGTGCCTTCTTGAGGCGAGACACATGAAAGACATTGTGCACTTTACAATCAGCAGGAAGCTCTAACTCATATGCCACTTCTCCAATCCTTTTGATGACCTTGAATGGACCATAAAACCGTGGCTTTAACTTCTCAGCACCACTTTTCTTGAGAGAAGATTGCCTATATGGCTGTAGCCTCAAGTAAACCATATCTCCTACTTCAAAAGTCCTCTCAATACGCTGCTGGTCAGCATACAACTTCTGCTGGTTTGAGCATGCTGTAGATTCTCCTTTAAAGATTTCAAGATATCTTGGCTCTGTTGCAACATATCCTTTGCCTATGGAGCTCTACTATCACCAAATACTAAATCAACAAAGTTAGGAGCATCATATCCATAAAGAGCCAAAAAAGGAGACATCTTAATTGACATATGATAGGAAGAGTTATAACAATACTCTCCCAAATGAAGCCATTTAATCCAAGCTCTTTGCTATCCTGACACATAATTTTTTAAGTAGCCTTCTAACCACTTGTTGACAATTTTGGATTGCCCATCTGTTTGTGGGTGATAACTCGTGCTTGGAGTAAGCACTGTCCCACTCAATCTGAAGATTTCCTGCCAAAAAGCACTTAGGAACTTGCTGTCCCTATCACTGACAATGGTCTTAGGCAATCCATGCAAATGGAAAACCTCTCTAAAAAACAACTCAGCCACTTGAGTTGCTGTAAAAGATGTTGTGACAGCATAAAAATGAACAAATTTTGTTAATCTATCTACCACAACAAAGATACAATCACGTCCTTGCACCTTGGGTAACCCAGTGATAAAATCCATTGCAATGCTCTCCCACTTCTGATTCAGAATTGGCAAGGGCTACAATAGACCAGCTGGAAAAGAGTGTTCATTTTTATTCATTTGACATGTAGGACACTCTCTAATGTAGTTCAAGACCTCTTCTTTCAATCCCTTCCAAGAGAATCTTTTACAGATCTGTTTATATGTCTTGAAAAACCCTTGATGACCAGCAAGGGGAACATCATGAAAAGACTGTAGAATCTTCTTCTTAAGCTTAGATTTAGGCACTAAAAAGATTCTACCTTTATAAAGAATCAAACCATCAACCAACTTATACCTTTCATCATCCAAATGACCTTCAAACAAGCTGGTTGCAAATTGATTTTTGGCATAATCAGTAGCAATTAACTCCTTCCAGTCTGCTGATAACTCACAAAGTGACTGCAAATGAGGCCTTCTTGAAAGAGCATCAGCCACTATGTTATTTTTCCCTTTGACATATTCAATGTCAAAGTCATATGCTTGGAGCTTACTTACCCACTTCTGCTGCCTTTCATTCAAATCCTTTTGGCGCATAAAATGTTTAAGACTATTGTGGTCAGTCTTAACAACAAATTTACTTCCCACCAAGTATTGATGGAATTTAGACAAAGCATGCATGATGGCAAGCATCTCTTTGTCATAAATGGAGTAAGTTTTTTCTGCTCCTCTCAACTTTCGGCTTTCGAAGACAATGGGATGTTTGTCTTGCATTAGCACAGCTCCAACACCTTCACCTGAAGCATCACATTGTAATTCAAAAGATTTTGGAAAATCCGGAAGAGCCAACATTAGACATGTACTCATGATTTGCTTAAACTTATCAAAAACTTCTTGTGCCTTCTTAGTCCAAAGAAAAGCTCCTTTCTTTGTAAGATCTGTGAGAGGTGCTGCTTGATGAGAATATCCTTTCACAAATCTTCTATAGAATCCACATAACCCTAAAAATCCTCTCAAATGAGAAATATTCTTTGGAGTTGGCCAATCAAGAATGGCTCTTATCTTTTCAGGATCAACTTTCACACCCTTTGAACTGATAATGTGGCCAAGATATAAGAGTTTTGTCATCCCGAACTCACACTTTGATTCTTTGGCGAACAAACATTCCGCCTCTAAAATACTAAGCACTTCTTCTAAATGCTTAAGGTGCTCTTCCCATGACTTACTGAAAATGAGAATGTCATCGAAGAAGATGAGCACAAACTTCCTCAACTGCTGTCTAAAAATCTTGTTCATACAAGATTGGAATGTAGCTGGAGCATTTGTCAAACCAAAAGGCATGACAAGAAATTCAAAATGCCCAAAATGGCATCTAAATGTTGTCTTCTCTATATCCGCCTCCCTCATTCTGATTTGATGATAGCCCGAACAAAGATCAATCTTCGAGAAGAACATAGCCCCATGGAGCTCATCAATAAGCTCATCAATCCTAGGGATAGGATATCTATTCTTGATGGTCTTCTGATTTAATGCGCGGTAGTCAACACACATACAAATTGTGCCATCTTTCTTTTTGACCAGCACCACTGTAGAAGCAAAAAGACTCTTGCTTGGTCTAATGAAACCACTTTCCAAAAGCTCCTTGATGGCTTTTTCAATCTCATCTTTCTGCTTCTTTGGATAACGGTAAGGTGTAGTCATAACAAGCTTTGCTCCCTCTTCTAACTCAATTACATGCTCAAAACCTCTTTCAGGGGGTCTTCCAGGAGGTAGGCTTCAAAAGACTTTGCTCCTCTTTGAAAGTAAGGCTTGAATATTAGGGTGATATTGCCTTTTCTCCTCCACTAGATCAGCTGGTAGAACCAAACACTCAGCAGCCCATTCAACCTGATCGTGATGGATCAGCCTTTCCATCTTCTTCAAAGACACAATTTGAGGTCCCCCATTTGACATCCCTCTTAGAACAACCTTCCTTCCATTAGATTGAAATTTAAGCTCCACAGTTTGCAAATTCAATGTGATCTCTCCAAGAGATCACAGCCATTGTATGCCTAGCACAACATCAGTGTCTCCAATTCCCACCACATAAAAATCATCTTTAATCTCATAATTTCCTAATTGCATAGAGAGGTTAGTGTTGATGTGATTTTCGTGACCGCACCAATCAGCAGAACGAAGTTGTCCGAGGGATACTCCATTCTCTCTTGATCAAAGTATTCTGTGTGCTAAGACTGCGAGATAGATCACACGTTCAACTCCAAGGTTCCGAAATACTTGGAACACCCTCGGTTGATGTGAATTGCTGTGTTCTTATGAGGGGACTTACACAATTGTTCAAAATACTAGCAGTAAACAATAGATTTATGCTTTGAAGGGAATTTTCGTGTGAATGATTTAGCTTTGAAGTGTGAGTTTCCTAAAACTAACCAAAAGTGTGCGGAATTGAATGGCTGCAGAGATTTCGAGGATCTAAATTCTAACCTAAATGCAAAGGGTGTTAGGCTCAATTTCGATGAACTTCAACCAAACGTTGTCTAGCCTCCTGTTGGATAGCTTCGACAAGGTTAGTGCAATCTTCAAAGGAGAAAAAGGATGTTCAAATCACGATTCAATGATGCAAGTACCATCACAACGATGATAGCTACACATGAATTTTGATTGAAGTTAAGTATAAAAGTTTTCCAGTTGACCACGCAGGACAAACTTACCATCAGTAAGATTGTTAGTGGTATGGACTCAAGAAGCTCATTTACATCAAACGCAAACACCCATAACTAATTATTTGCATGAAAATTAAATCCTACTTGAAGTCAAAGGAAGAAGAAACCTCAGAAACTACTCACAACAAAAGTTGAATTCACCATCAATGTGTTGTACCCAAAACCAAATTTTTTGCTTCACTAAGGCATTTTGCTTAATTGAGTCTTAATCTTGTTAAAGTGTTGTCAGAATGGTTGTTTTTTGGGTTTTTAAATATGGAGTTGATGTCAGTGTCATGTCAGTCTATTACTGAAGAGATTTAAGGAAAATGAAAATTTGAAAGAAAATCATCAAAATTTTCTATCTCTGGAGAGGGGAGTGTTGATGTGGTTTTTGTGACTGTACCAAACAACAAAACAAAATAGTTTGGGGCTACTCCGTTCTCTCTTGATCAAAGTATTCCATGCGCTAAGATTGCGAGAAAGTTCGCATGTTCAACTCCAAGGTTCCTTAAGTGCGAATAGACCCAGTTTGGTTGATGTGTATTTGATGTGTTCTTACGAGGGGACTTACGCAATTGTTCAGACTTCTTACAGTTAGCAGCTAATGTATGATTTTGAAGGGGATTCTTGCATGTATGATTTGGCAATGTGGTTCGTTTTCCTAAAACTAATTAGAAATGTGAGGAAAGTAAAAGGGTATAGGGCCTAAGAAATGTGCGAATGGATATGTGGGAAAGTACTCTATTCTAGCTGAAACTCTAATACTGTGACTGAATGCTCATGCCTCGTACAAGATTTTCTCCAAGCCATCAAGGAGTCCTGCGTGTTCTGGATCAAAGTGGAGAAAGTGGAGGTATTCTCAAAGTCATCCTATACAAAGGTCTTAACATCTGCAAAGAAAGGCACCAGCAAACCCCTCAAATTATCAACATTAACTTCATCCGGACTCAACCGCCTAGCAAATATGGCCTCAAAGGTATTCTGAAATCCATCAATAATATTGGCCATGGCCTTATGTATCCTAGCTGAATCCGCCTGTGCCACATCGAAGAAACCACACCCCGTGATCGCCGAAGAATACCATCTAGAGAAATCATATCTGTCATTCTACTGAATGACACCTCCATCAATCAGCAAACACAATGGCACATGCCTCAATACCTCAAGATGCTGGATAACTTTGCTCTGGTAGATAGAAGCATCTCCCCAAGCATGATCCACTGCATCCATCCGTGTCAAAATACTAGAGGCTTGCTGAAAGGCAGAAGCAAGGTCCTCCATAAATTTCTCTGTCTTGGCACGAACTCCTGTGACCCATTTATCTGCTTCCTGTGCCATCTTCCCCAATTCTACCAAGCCGCTGATCGACTCTCTAGGTAACTCTGCTGGAGGCTCTATCACTCGGATATCTTGCCCTCGAGATCGAGACAACTGCTGTACATATCCAATCAAGGCCCTGTGTTCTCTTTTCAACCTCTTATACTTCCCTTCTTTCTTGAATAACCTATCCTTGAGGGCAAGGAAGGAGTTATCACACTCCTCCACAATTTGAGCACCTGTGGGGTGTCCCAAATCCAAAGTGGTGACCACATAATTCTTAGGAACTGCTTCATTTCAGTCACACTCAACTCGTGGCACATCTACATGAAGAGTACGGGAACCATCCTCTTCAGTGGAGATCTTTGAGAATTTTCTTGCTTTCTTCTTCTGTGGAGGTGCACTGATCCTGTTCAGAAACTCCTCCATCTCAACTGCTGGATCAATCTCCTCACTAGGGCTTCTTCTCATTCTGTCCTTAAGCCAATCGGGTACCTCATACTGTATATCGAAGGGCTACTGCTCCTGTGCCTCGACTTCTCTAACTTGTTCAACCTCTATGTCATTCTGGCAAGGCTCATCATCCTCAAGTGGCTGAGTATCGCCTGAAACTATATCATCATCATCATTCATGGCCGCCTCTAACTCCTGCTGAAACTGAGGGTCAGTAATAGTCCCCTCATCATCAAGCTGATCAACCCTAACAGGTGCGTTGACGCTCTGGCCAACTGACTCCCTCCGTGGAGGCTGAATATCATCCTGTACCACCTGCACCTGATTCAGTGCATTTCTCTGATCAGCAAACAAAGAAACCTCCTGTAAACTTGGAGAACGTGTCTCCAATGGTGTTGCCACTGTGACTCGTAGAGGCTCTGGCTGAGTAGGCTCCTGTCGAACTATTTCCTTCTTTCTGGACTCTGGACCCCGTGTGATCTGTTTCTTTCTGCCAGTAGTGGGTGTCCTGTGATCTCCCATTAAATTGTAGGTCAAGGCAATTGACCTACTTTTCAACCTGTTTACTCTCCTGTCAACCCATGCTCTACTAAATGTCATGACCGGGATAGAAAGTGTATCCAAATCTGCAACCTCGGGCTCTGAACAATCCAAAGGTGGAAGTGGAGTATCTCTAACAGCTGCATAATCCGGATGTACTACATCCATATCCTCATTGACCTAGTCCGGAACCGGCACAACCTCACACTCCCTGATCAAAGTGATGGGCAACTGAGAAAACATCCTTTTTTTGACTTCAATCTCATCAGCTGCATTAGCCTAATAATCCTCTATGGTGGCCTTATGTTTGAACTCCTCTGACAGTACCCATTTGATGTTGTGATGTGGGTCATAATGCTGTCAACTTGTATGATATGAGAAATGATAAAACTGAAGTTCACTCTCAGCCTCCCTAGCTGCCTATATCGAGGGACACACCTCGTCTGAGTTGCCCATGACAACTGGAAATTCAATTCCTCCCTTCTTCTTCTTCTTTTGAATTTTGTCATAGGCAAGCAGTTGCCTAGATATCTCTAGCATTAAAATTCTATCTGTTGGGTACTTAGGCAGCCTATATGGGTATGATGAGAAACCTTGCAGCCTAATGTAAGAAAATCTCGGAAACTGTATGAACCAACACCCATACCTCTCAATTAACTCCTGGGCATCCCTCGAGATTCTGTGCTGCAGCCGCTCTTGAAGCAGTCTCGTGATATACATAGTGAATGAATCATTGACACGCTTGTAGTGAGTTGTGCTCGACAGGTGCAATTGTGGACACGCATCATAAATCTTGAACTGGTGAGAGCCACAGCTGACAGGCTCCTTGTAAGATATCCCCCTGTACTTCGTCATCCGTGCCAACATATAGATGAGATAGGAGCTCATATAAAATGTCTTCGTTCTCCTCAAGCTCAGGAGCTGCTCATGTATATTATCGCTGATCATCTCGGCCCAATTGACATAGTCTTTGCCTTCCAGCATGAGGTTGATGTAATAAAACATCCAAGGCTCGAAAATGAATGATTGTGCACAGCCTCCAACCCTGCTCAGCATCATGATGAGATCACAGTACTCTTGTTTCAAGTCCTCCGCTATGATCTGTTTCGGCAACTTTGCACGAGAAGGTTTGGGAGTGCTCATCCAGTGAGTGTTGATTGTCTCCGTGCACCTCTCGAATGCGGAAGCATACATCCGTTCAGCTCGCTCTTTGGATTTATAGACCATGTTCTTGTGCACCGGTATCCTGAAAGCTTTACCAATGGCTGCCGGAGTAAGATTGGCAAGTACTTGGCCATCAAGTGACATGATCGACCGGTGTTCTTTCTCGTAGCAATTGGCACACTCCATTATCAGCTCCAAGCATTGAATGGCTGGTGGAAAACCAGCAGCTACATACAACCCACTTCGGACGATATTGTGTGAGGTAGTTGAAGGCTGATGACTTCCAATTCCCAACATTCTGCTTTTGAAGGCCTCCAGGTTGACGGAACCCAGGTTGGTGTCTGTCAGCTTGCCCAACTTTGAAATAAACTTTGACTCCGGCATGAATGTCTTACTCAACTTTTTGATCACGGCTTGCCTAGATGCACCATTGTCCTTTCCAGTCGCCCTTGCCTCAGCCCTCTGCAAACAATAAACATTCATCAGCAATTTATAAAAATAAGACAATACATTGCATAGGGGCTGCAGTTGACTTCAAGAAGCTGCAATAACTCTCTTATTTGCAAACCTCAGCTTCTTCGAACTTCAATAAATTCGAATTTCAACACTTAGAACATATTTCTAAGTGGACTCTAGTGGCTTCACTTCACTACTCTTAATCAGCAATTTTGAACTTTTATAACTTCGTATCAGCAATCAGCAAGTTCACACTTCGAAAACTCTCAGCAACTTCACTTCACTCAAGGCGTCCCTTCCAACTGGAAACTTCAACAACAAATCAGACTTTGGTAATCAGCAAGGGCGCGTCTCTTGACTTTCAGCAATGGCACTTCTTAGCAATCAGCAAACTCAAGTCTTCAACCAGCAAGTGTGTCCCCTTTTGGTTTCAGCTATTGCACTTCTCAGCAACTCAAGGCATCCTCCTTAACAACCTCAGCAACTTAAAACTTCGAACTCTTCAAGCAATTCACTGCAATGCTTCACTTAGAGCAAATTCGACTTCTTCAGCTGTGAAAAGGAGGTGAGAAACTTGCTCATTTTATAGCTAAAATTCGAATTCTAGAAGAAGCCACTTTTAGCCAGTGCATTTAACTTCCACTACTCCATTTCAAAAATTCGAATTCTCCCTCTCTGGTATTTCTGACACTTGTCTCCCGAAGTCTGGAATCTTACTCTTCTAGAAACTTGACTTTGACTGGCATCTTTTGAGTTCATTTTTGAAAAATTTAATTTAAATTCATCCTTTTAACTCGCCAGCCGGAGCTCTGTCACTTGAATTCGAATTCAATTCTTCACCATCTCTGGAAAATTCATCCTCGAAGAATTCAATCAAAATCATCTAGGCAACTGACTTCAAATTCATCATTCGAAGAAAATTCATTTTGAAAACACATTTTATTCATCTTTGCCTTAGAAAATTTTAAATTCTCCCTTAGGAAAATTCACAATTTGAGCACTGATTAAATTCTTCATTGAAAAAGTGTCGGCGAAGTTCGGAAGACTTGGAAATCCATCTATCATCGCGAACGTTCAGTACCCAGAAGATAATTTTCTTCAGAACGCCTCGAATCCATGGGTACCCAACAAACGGGTTCATTTAATTTTTGAATTTTGAACCTTAAAAAAATATTATTTTCACCATTTAAATTCATTCTTCGCCTGTGATCATTCTGTGTTGCTCTCGCTTGAGAAATTTGAATTCATCTTGCATTATCATTGTCTTCTGACTTCATCACTGAGAAAAGTTGCTCGTGCTTCGAAAAATTTCACCACCTTGAGCTCCAGGCATATTTTCTAAGGGAGAAAATATTTGCCTTAGGAAATATTTCAAATCATCACACGTTGAGAATTTTCCTTAGAGAAAATTTTAATTGCTCACTCGCCGGTTGTTGGGAAATTTCAACTTCACTTAGAAATTTTTTTTTTACTCATAGAGGCGCCTTGTACATTTTATTCTCGCTTGCCACTTGCATTTCACTCCACACTTGAAAATATTTTAAAAAAAAAAACCCAACGCCTAGGCAAATTCTCAAACACTTTTAAAAATATTTTATTTTACTTGAGGCGCCTAGCACACTTAGCATTTGAAGAGGCATTTTAAAATCACGCCTAGGCAACACACCTTGCAACATTCTCTAACACATCACCTTAAGCGCACTTGAGGCTAGGAAAGGAATAACGCCCACCTTTGACCACCTTTTACCATGCTTTAATCACATTTCTCCTCATTTACCATCCTTATTCACTTTTTACACCTCAACTTGGCGCATTTGGACATGCAAGAGGGACGAGTTTGCTTGACCTTGTTGACTCTCTCCTAATTTGGGCGCATTTTTGTGTAGCTGAAGGATAAAGATGTTGACTTGTTTGACTCATTCTTCTTTTGGGTGCATTTTGGCCTGTTAGGTGGATGAAACTCATGACAACGCCCCAGGAGTGACTCTTCAGCTTCCATTTTCATCTTTACATGCATGTGTTTGGGCGCATTTTGCCCCTTGAGGAGGATGAAGAACTTTGACCTTTTGACTTTCTTTTACCCTGAGCGCATTTTAGACTAGCTGGTGGATGGGCGCATTTTGGCTCTTGAGGAGGATAAAAACTTTGACTTTGCTTTGACCTTCCTTGCCTTTGGGTGCATTTCATCCCTGCTGCAGGATGAACTTTGCAAGTTGGGCGCATTTTGAGGGGTGAGGAGGATATCTACACTTAGAAATTTTTTTAACCTCCTGAGTTTCCCTTGGGCGCATTTTACTAGGCCTGCAGGATAAAAAGTGTTGACTTCGCTTTGACCACTTGTGCCTTGGGCGCATTTTACCCTGTGTGAAGGACGAGCTTCATGCTTGAAAAATTTTGTGCCTCCTTACTAGCTGGGTGCATTTTGCCATAGCTGCAGGATTGAAGTTTCAGACTTAGGATTTTTTTTTCTCGCCAGTCTTCATGCCCTGCTATTTATAGTAAGTGCTCTGAATTTTGCACCTCTGAAGCTCGGAACGTCTTGAAATTTTGCACACTACATCCTTATCACCTCATTGTTCTGTCGACACCGCCATTTTTAGCTGACCTGCTATTTTTAGCCCATTTCTGAAGGTGGTTTACTATAAATAGTAACCCCTTGTTTCTGATAGCTCCACTGCTCAGATTGACTTGAAGTTTGAATGAGGTGCCCCTCACCATGTGGCCTTACTGCTGACACTGACGCATGTAGCTGATTTACTATTTTTAGCCAGTTTCCAAATTGACTTACTATAAATAGTAAGTGCTCCGTTTGACTTGAAATTTCACCAGCAAATAGCCTGAAGGATGCTGATCGTAGTGGTTTACACCGGTTTTTGAAAATTTTGACTTTTTATGCCTCTTTTTAGGCCATGAAGTTGGAAACCCTAATTCACTCTGCATGCGTATCAAATGAACTCTGTTTGCTCTTGTTTCTGTGGCACTGTGATCAGCTTGTGATTCTGAATTGCTGGGAAGCGGCTGCCAAGACACACCTGCTAAAAATAGCAAGTTCCTTACTGAGTGAGTATCTTCGTTTGCATGTCACACCATCGCGAAGCTCTCGAAAAACCCATCAGGAATCACCCGACATGCAAAAGAAACCCTGACATGCAAACCCTAAAAATAGCCTCGGAAGGCTGAATTCTGAAAGTGGTCGTCTCGTTTTGCATGTTATATCATCGCGAAGGTCTCGAAAAACCTAGAAGGAATATGCCAACATGCAAAGAAAAACTCTGCATCTAAACCTTGAAATTAGCCCCAGAAGCTGGACTGCTAAAAATAGTAAGTTGCCCATTTTCGCTCAAATTTTGCACGCGAGTAGCCTGATATGCTCTGAATGCCGTGTGACTGTCGGAAACTCAAAAATACTGACGAATTGCCCTAAATTTCACACTTACTAAAAATAGTAAATACCCGGAATCTGATGAAAATTTGCTGAGAGCCTGCTGGAAACACACTAACAACAATGTTAAGTTCAATTTTCAATTTATTGACTTTATTCGACCTCGGACTGACCAGGAAAAATGAAACCCTAATTCTCAGACTTGGTCAGTTTCACGCTTAAAGTCACTGATAGGCGCAACCCCTTGAAAGGTGGACATCAGAAAAGAGACAGAGCGAGAAAGAGAGAAAAAAAAACCAAGCCAAAAGACCGGAACGAGCAAAATTTAGGGGGGTCCCCATCTTGAATGGGGCAATGTGTGAAAAGGTCACAACAGGGAGCACATTCTCAAATAGGCGCCCTATCTTTTAGGGGCCCAGATCCTGTTTTTAGGGTTTTTCACCTCCAACAGACTTTTGTCCGGCATCACGTCAACTTTGCAGTGAGCTATCAAGCTTGTCAAGCGGACCTGTTTTGAGCAAGTTATGGAAGATACAGCACAAAACAAGGCGAAAACGAGAATTGGCTCACTGGAGAAAAGTGCAGCTTTTGAAAAAGGCGCCCATCTTTTTGAGGTGCCAGATGTAGGTTTTTGGCTAAATGCCACCCAAGATTTTTATCTCACGTTTGTTCGAGCTTCGCGACGCATCCGTCAGTGGGTGAATCTGAGTTGCTGAAGTGCCTGAACCAGAGGTCAAACGTAGGATCAAATCTTAGTCAAAATATCAGAGGAAAAAGCAAAAGAGCACTTTTTGAGAAAGGCGCCTAAGCTTTTCAAGCCTTTAATGCTTTCTTTTTGATAATTTCAGATGTTCAATGTGTCCATGTTATGTTCAGCTTTCCGTTGCCTGTCTCCGTCAGATCAGAAGATGTCTCAGCAGCTTGTAGTCGAGGTTTTTGTATTACTTTAGTCAGTTCTTGAAATGGCCAAGTCTGGAATAAAAAGAGCAACTTTTCAAAAAGGGGCCCTTGTTTTTCACCTCTCAGATGATGTTTTCTTGGGAAATGTGCCTTTGCAGCTGTCATGCAGAATGAAGTCAGCTTCGCAGTGAACTTGAGATCCAATCCTGAAAGTTGGTAGATCAAAAGTTATGAAGAATTTATTTTTCCCTTTGTTCGAGATACAAAAGTCAAAATTTGACTAAGTCTGAGAAAAAGCGCAGCTTTTGAAAAAGGCGCTTGGATTTTTGAGCCTTCAGATGTCAGTTTTATGGTTTACAGTCTCAAGATATCTTTTGATCAGTTTTTACTTAGCTCTGCAATGCACCTGTCAGCCAGTCAATCAGAGAAGTCAGTCAACCAGTGTCAGAGGATGAACAGAGGTCCCGACAGAGGTTTTGGCTTAAATTTTCATGAAATTTGGCTAAGTCTGGAATTCGCCTAAGAGTTCAAAGTTGGATTTTCGAAAGAGAGTTGAATGGACGCCTTAACTGGAGTTCTGACTGCAGTTAGACTAAACATTTTTTGGGTTGTCATTTTCAGTTCGTAAATTGGCATGTTGAGTAATCTTTCAGTTTGCATGTCGAGTTAACTAGTTTGCATGTTCAGTTAACTACCTTGCATGTTGAGTTAACTTGATTGCACGTTGACTTAACTGAAGATTATTAGTGAATGTCAACTGGAGTTCACATGCATGGCGAATTTGGTTGCAATTGTGAAGTTTTAGTGAAGATGGCGCTTCATTGAGTGTCAACTGAAGTTCTGAAAGGGACGAATTGAATGATGAAGCATTAATTTGTGAAGTATGGCGCATTTTTGTGTTAATTGAACTTATCAAAAGGGTCGCCATATTTAGGTTTTATTGATGAAGCATAGTTTTGTGAAGCTACGCACTTTTCAAGGAATAATAACTTTAGTTCCAAAAGGGTTGTTATTTTTAGAATTGATTTAAGCTTAAGTGTGAAGTTGGCGCACCTCTTGAAGGCCAACTGAAGATTGAAAAGGGTAGTTATTTTTAGAATATAAATTGCATGAAAATGGCAAATTTCTCATCTCAATTAAGATTCCGAACTAGAGTTCAAAAGGGACGCCTTATTTCAAATTTGTGAATCCAAAGCAAGTGTGAAGGATGGCGAACTTAATATGAAGTGTTAACTGAAGTCAAAGCTGCATGAAGCTGTCAACTGAAGTATTGAAAGGAAAACCCTAATGCATGGCGATTTATTTAGCATATTTGAGTTTCAGTTAACTGAGATGGGGGTCCAATTAGAAGCCAAGCACCATTTTTCAAGCTTTAGTGCCTTATGCGACTTTCAATGATGAAAATCTATATATTTCAGCAATGGTGTCCATTATTTCATCATCTTTTGCTCTGAAGTTCATATTCTTTTTGAGCGACCAGCAAGCTAAAGGTGCTACTGGTGTCGGAATTCAGCGTTCTTCGAAGCAACGAGTTCAGATTGTTCAGACGAAGGCAATTCTAGACTTTATTTTCACTTTGCATGTAGGTTTTATCAAGTTCCAAGGAAGAAGTTGGCAGATTCTTCAGAAGTAGAACAATAAAAACTTTCTATCTTCTGTCTTATTTCTTCTATTTCTCATCTTAGGTACTTTCTTCACATGTCAAAGAAATCCAGCGTATATTCAGAATCTGATCGTCTGGGTTCGCATATTTCAGCATTTACAGCAAAACCCATGTCTTAGATTTTTTCGAGAAAATTGCCCCGCAGCCTTCATTCTGAAGCTCTGTGCTTTTTTCCGAAGATTTCTTTGCACGTGGGATAAAATCACATCTTTTTGAAAATCAAATCATCTGGGTTTGTTCAGAATTCCATTGTGCATAAAACCCATGTTCCATATTTTCTCATGAAAAGTTGCCCCAAGAAGCTCTAAAAACCCCTGTAGTTCTCGACTGAAAAGTCTTCGCATGTTAGGCTAAACGGCGTTTTTTCACAATTTTGACATTGTGGGTTGTCTTAGAATCATTTTCCGGACAAAACCCATGTCTCAGAATTTTTGGTGAAAATTATCCTTCGACAAGCTATTTTTAGCCTCACTAGGAGCCATTTTTGCTTTCTGGAGAAAGTTGTCAGAACATAGCTGTGTCCACAGTCAACGGGCAAGTTTTTTAGAAGGCGATTCAACTAGACTGAATTCGAGACCAAATCGGTCTTAATTTAGGTTTTCATCAGAGCAGCTGACAATGAAGCGTTAAGTTGCAGAAGGAACAGAGATCACTTCATTTACAGAGCCGCCAAAGTCACTCAGAACTTGTGCCATTATCTTCGTGAAAATGGTACCTATGCTGATCTCGAGGTTGTACAAACTGAGTTTAAGAAGCATGTTTGTGATATCTTGATGGAGGTTCTGATCACATTTTCAGTAATTTCAGCAAGTTTCAAGAAAGCGGCTGAAGGTGTCAGAGAATGCATGTAGGAGAGTGACAAAGAATTAAAGAGACAGATTATTGTTTTGGGCAGCGTCAAAGTACCAGATGACAAAGAGATCGATGAGTTCTTGGTTGAAGTGTTAGATCGATTTTCTAGTTGGAACCTGCAGTTAATTTTGAGGGTTGAGTTATGAGCAGCAGTTAACTCGACTTTCAGTCTTGAGTTTACTTGCTGACCTAACACATGCTTATCTCACCCTTGGAATTATCATCACAGGAGTTAGGGTTAGGGTTTCCAGTTAACTAAAGGTAGTGTCCAGTTAACTTTGCTTTAAATAAGGACGTGCATGCTTGCACATGGTCCATTTAGGTTATTTGTACCAGTTAACTGATGGTAGCTTTCCAGTTAACTGTATAGTTTACTTCATTAGGGTTTAATAATTAATCTTGCATGCATTTGCGGATAGTTAACACAAGGTGATTTTAGGGTTCCCTACACCTTGATGTATATAAATAAGAGCTTTTGCTCATTTGTAATTAACTTTTGCTTGAGAGAGAAATATATGCTGCGCCTACCTTGCCCTCAATATTGCTCTTTTGGTATTTGTTCATGTGTCTTCACTATTACGATTAATTGTTATGCCACATAGGGTTTCATGCAATTGTAATGGTGAATTCTTTCTGTTTTGTGCAACTTTACCATTATGATCAATTGTTATGCCACATAGGGTTTCAAGAGATTATGATGATAAATCTGTTTTGTGTATCTTTGCCATTGTGATCAATTGTTATGCCACATAGGGTTTCAAGAGATTATGATGATAAATCTGTTTTGTGAATCTTTTATCATTATAATCAAGTGTTATGCCACATAGGGTTTCGTGAGATTGTGATGATAAAACTATTTTGTAAGTCTTTACTATTTTGATCAAGTGTTATGCCACATAGGGTTTCATAAGATTGTCATGGTAAATACTTAAATCTGTTTTGTGCCCAATAAACTTGTCTAGATTGAGCTGATAGATGCGCCACCTTGCCTTCAAGTAGAGAATCTAAACTCGTTTATCGTCTGATAATCATTCCTGGTCCATTTCCTCATGCTCTGTTTTCTTGAGGAAACTGGATAGATTTAAAGTAGTTAGCTTAGTTGTAGTTAATGATCTGCGAAACCAGAAAATCCTTAGCTGCAACGTTCTTGGTTTTCTTAACCTTGTGCCTCTTCTAGCTGAGAACAAAAAGATAGGACTTAGATTACTTTTCTTTTCGATGCATTCCAGCACGACAAGGGAGCTTCCCCTCCTAATTTGAAGAGCACTCATTGCGTAGTGTACATAGCTGTCCGTACAAACCTGCACTCGAGAGGTGTTAGATTTTACGCCAACACAATGAAATGCTTTTATTATGATTAGCTTTCGTGACAATCTCTTACAAAAATTCTCAAAAGGAGAATTCCCCTTTTCCTTCAAACAATGCAATGAAAACTATTCTAACTCAAAAAATGTCTACTCTCTATTCTGCTCTGATATCAACTGATTGCTCACTACTAGTGTACAAATGAGGGGACTCACCTTTATATAGTTGGCCAATCTCAACGGATGGTCCAGATCAAATTACAATGGAGGGCTCAGATCGAGCCACCTCAGCCCTAGACAAGAATAACCCTAAAAACCGCCAGAAGGTGGAGGAGTGGCGTCATTAATGATCCCAAAAATAGCAGATTCCTCCTTGACCACCATGGGCAATTAATGCCCACTATCCTTCTAGAAGATTCTCGTCCATAACCGCGTTCCCATTGCTCTTTTATCTGACCGCATAAGCTATGAATCGGGCCAGCACTGAATCAATTTCCTCCTCAAAAATTGATGGAGTAAGATTGAGCTGATATTCAAGGATACCCACCATTTGTTCCCATCAATCACAAGACTTTCTCCAAGTCTCAATAGAGTCTTGTGTGCTTTGAATAATTGTTGAAAATGTGGAGATGTTTTCAAAGTCAAGCTGGGAAAACGTACTCATCTCAGAGAAGAAAGGCTGCAACCTTACCTTCAATCCTTCCACCTCTACCTCCTCATGAGTGAGCCTCCTGGTGAACAATCCATCCAATGTGTTGAGGATGCCCTCGTGAATATTTCTCATCGCCTTCTTGATTTTGGAAGATTCTATAGCTGCCATGTCAAAGAAGCCTTTCCCAGTGAATGCAGTCAAATGCCATCCAAGGAAATCATACTTGTCTCCAGCTTAGATCACTCCTTCATTTATCAAAGTCTGTGTAGGCACACGCATCAGAACAGAAAGGCGAGGAATAGTCTTGTCCTGGAAAATATGGGTGTCACCCCAAGCTTGCTCAACACCATCTAAGCATGAAAGGATACTAGATGCACTCCGAAAAGAGGAGACAAGGTCAGCCATGAATTTCTCCGCCTCACTGCGAACACTGCTTATCCATTTATCTCCCTCTCGGATAGCCCTCTTCACTTCTTCAAGCCCACTGATTGGTTCTCGTGGAAACTCTGGTGGAAGCTCTACTGTTGGGTTCTCCTGAGCACCCGGACGTGCTAAATGTTGCACATATTCAACCAATGCCTTGTGCTCTTTCTTCAATCTCTTATACTTTCCCTCCTTTTCACTAGCCTGTCCCTCAACGCTTGGCAATATGGGGGTCTGTGAACCAGCTTGATTAGTCTCCATTTTCAAATACTTTCTTGCCCTCTTCCTTTTTGGTGACTTGTTCTATTTAGAAGCTCCTCCATCTCAATTGCCAGATCAGCATCATCGTCCTGATCCCTCCTTATTGCATGTGAGAGCCAATTATGCTGAACGTCGTAAACAATAAGGGGCTGCTCTTCAGTTGCCTCCACTTCACGAACCTCCTCCTGAGCAATATTCTGTTGAGGCTCAATTATTTCAATGTGTTGATCACTCTCCTCATGAGCTCCAACCCTTGACTCTATGACGTCTTCCTCTATCTCGAGCGCATAATCAAAGTGGGTATCTCTTTCTGTCTCTTCCCCTTCATCTGGCTGATTGGCACCTTCAGGAACATTAGCACTCTGACTGTCCATTTCTCTAGGCATTGGCTGGTTAACTTCTCCAACCTCCAAAGTTCTTGGGCGCACTTCATGTATTTTCCTTCTCCAGGCGCATATCTTAGTTGAGCTTCAAATTTTAATATTTAGGAAACTTTAGCTTTTCCTCTTTACTCTTCTTGAAGGCGCATATCATGTGCCAAGATTGGGCGCAAATAGAATGTGTTGCTTTTAATTTAATCAATTCCTTGAGGTGGGCGCATTTGCAGGGGAGAGCTTCCATTTTAAGTGCTTTAGAGTATTTTTAAATACTTCCTCCTCCAGGCGCATATCACATGTAGAGCTTTCAATTTTAGGACTTAGAAACATTTCAATCCATTCCATGAGTCAAGGCGCAAATAAGACCTTACACTTCCAGTTTCGAAATACTCAGAAAACTTTACCTTCACCTTTAAAGTTGGGCGCAAGTCATGGGTTGAGCTTTCAATTGGAGGCGTTTAAAACAATTCTCTTCTCCAGGCGCAAATCCATGTTTGAGGTTCCATTTTTAACACTTGATAAAATTTCATTCTCTCCTCTTCTCTACTCCTAGGCGCATTTGGAAGGGTTAGCTTTGAGTTTGGGGCGCAAATGGTAGGGGAAGCTTTCAGTTTTAACACTCTAAGCTCAAAGGCGCATTTCACAGGGGTAACTTCGAATTTCAATGACTTGGAAATTTTTTAAGTTCTCCCTTCAAAGAGGGGCACATTTCACACTTAGAGCATCTAATTTATGACACTTAGAACGATTTCCATTCCTAATCCATGGAGGGCGCATTTGGGGTAACCTGCTTCAAGTTTTTAACTTAGGCAATTTTTGATCTCTTCAAGCTTAGGCGCATTTGGCAGGTGGTGTTTCAAATTTCATGACTTAGAATGCTTTTCAACTCCTCCAACTCAGGCGCATATAACCCTTTGTGCTTCCAATTTAATGACTTAGGAACTTTCACTTTCAGCTGTGAGTACCTTTAAAAATCTGCAAACACTATGCTCAAACAAGGGTTAGTATCAACAAATCCTTCAAGAATACTCCTATGAAATACATTGTAAATGTTCGAAAATGCCACAAAAGATAAAGAAAAGCCAAATGCATGATGAAAACATTCAACAAATTACCTATTCCATAGTTGGATTGGTGTCACATGTGTTAGTGACCCTTTCCCAATCCTTGATAAAAAGCTCAAGATGATGAAATTGCTATAGATGATGGAGATGATGGACAAGATCCAATCTCAAATAAAGAGAGTGACCTTGCAAGATTGTGGAGATTGTGAAGATTGTGAAGATTGTGAAGGATTTGCTTGAGGATGATGCACCTATTTAAAGATTTTCAAAATGCCAAATGTTGAAGAGGGACCAATGTGGGATAAAAAACAAGCCAATGAGTTGAGGACACTTGTCACCATGTGATTGATGGATGTATGTGCAAGATTTGGGAAGAGTGCCCAAGAGGGGGAAATTTTGAATTCAAATTTGCAATAAATTTTGAGAGGGGGACAAGAAAGAAGAGCAATAAATGCCCTGTTTGACTTGTCATGTTGAGAGAAAATGAGATTTTAATAAATCAATAAAATTGATTTATTGTGCAAGTGGTTAGGTCTAGATAATGCAAGTGGGATGTGATTAGCATTAGATTAGGATTAGATGATGATTATGTTGATTAATGCTGATTAGGTGAGTTGACATTTTGGACTTTGATAATTGATTTATTAAAATCAGAAAAGGATGGAAAATGTATGATTTGGATTTGATTTAAATAAAGTCCTGATTTATTAGATGAATGGAATATGATTATGCATGATGTAAATTTGAC
>VDFB02190843.1:70708-87667 GCA_007258455.2 Sequoia sempervirens | reverse complement strand
GTGTAGGAACAAGATGGGCTAAAAGGTGGCGATATGATGGGTATTTGTAGGGTATGTGGTAGACGACTTTTTTTTAACCCAAAACTGATGAAATGAAAAGAGTTTTTAAAGGAGATTCTCAACTTTTAACCAATATAAATTATGATTTTGAATTTAATAAATTATTATTATTCATTTTCTATTTGAATTATGACTAAAGTCTTAATTGATAGGCTGATTGAAAAACATCTATAACTTTCAAATTGTATCAAATTTTTTGAATCCAAAACATGTGTCACATTCTATGCTTTGTATACAATGGGATTTAAAAAAAAAAGTATTTCATGAAGCTTCGATAAAGTTAAGGTGGTTAGACATACAAGTTTTTATATTTTTCAAAAGTTGTAATAAAAAAATCATAATTAATTTACTTGGAAAAAAATTACAAAACAATATGCATCACATTAGGACATGATTCCTCTACTTATATCTAAAAATCTTATAAAAAATACATTATCATTGTATCAGGTTAGTGTGGTTAGACAGACACCTACTTTTTATTTTTTTCCTTTGAAATTTAAGTACTATCAAGATTGAAATTTTAAATTTTTACCAAACATATTTTATTTTGAAAAATAAACCTATTAGTTTAGAAACTAAGCATTCAATTTGCTATATAGATTCTATTCTTACATATTTTGAAAAAATATAGATAACTTATTCAAATTTTTATGTCATGTTGCGTAACTCTGATTTTTAAAATTTTTTTGCCACTTAAGGACCTGTTTTTTCCATGATGATCCTACACATACCCTTCATATATATATATATATATATATATATATCTTGTAGTATGCAAATCATAGAATGTGACACATGTTTTGGATTCATTGATTTCCATGAATTCATCAATACTCATTTGTGTGTGAATGTTGATGATGAACAAATTGTTGCAGCAAGAAAAAAAATGGAGGTAACACATGATTTCATTTTTTTTAATGAAGAGAAGGATGTTAATTGTTGTTTTCCAAAATTGCATAGTGTAGAATGGTGGGAGCTGAATTTTGTGAACAAAGGCTGAAAGAGGGGACGAATGAAGGAGAGTAGAGATAGCATATTACAGGAAAAGGGAAAAAAAATGTTCATAATGGTGAGGTTGAAAAGTGGATCTAGCGTGAACATAGCATATTCAAATGTTCATGAGATTTTCTCATAGAAAATTTTCTTCCTAATGTGGGTGTTTGATGCAGGAGCATCCATGGGCTCGTGCAATCTTGCATCAACCAAAATTTTTTATTTTAATTTTGTTTAGTTTTCAATAAATGGTTGCCACAGATATATGTAATTATTGGAAGAATTTAATTTAAAATTAAATTACATTAACATTTCATGTTGAATGACTATGCCCGAAAAAGCAAGTGTTGCAAAGGAAATGGAAGTGCAAAAATTCAAAATTTGGATTTTTGTAAGTTAAAGGAAATTTTTAAGATTTTAATTTAAAATAAAATATCAACCACCACAAATACCTAAAAAATAGGGACTATCAAAGTGGGTGCCCATTTGATCAAATTGGAAAATTTGATGAGTGAGTTCAATTTTGGAAACTACTGGTAAAGTGTGTGAGATTGGTTGCTTGCTCAAGTGAGAAGTTTGATTTTTGATTTTTTTTCAATTTCAATTTAGAAAGTCTCTCCTTGGATTTTTGGGAAGGATTATTTTTGAGTTTGAAATGGAAATTAAATTAAATTTCATTTCATTTTAGCATATTTGGAAAGTTGGTAATAAAAGATAATTCATTTACAATTTGAGTTAGTTTTCAAAGTGGAGGAAACTCATAATTTGGGTATGGATATTCTCTAAGGAGAAATTGCAGCAAAGTGTGAAGGCTTCAATAATTTATTTGTAGCCATTGTTGAAGAGTGACAAAGTGTGCATGTAGGTTGATTTTAGTGCTTGATAAGAACATAAATTTTATGTTGTTGTAAAGGGCATATGTGGCACCCATAGTCTCAATGAGACTAAGTTATTATTTTGTAATTGCAGATATTTCATTTTAATGCAAGTTGCATGTTGTAGTTTCTTTCATACTTGTGTTGAAATTCATAGTGAATTGAGAACTTTTGTTTGTATTGAAATTAAGTAAGTGGAGAGGGTTTTGTGTCACCCCCTCCCTACTTCAGTGGTATCAAAGCAGGAGTTCCTGAGTGTGAGGCAGTTTGCACCAACACTTGTGGTGTGTGTGATTTTTGTGTAGATAGATCATTGGATCTAAGGTAGTCTATACTAGAGAGGATGGGATGGGTCATGAGGAGGCCTATAAGAATTTTATTTTGGGATAATTATTGGGAATAAGTGGAAAATAAAAATTACCATGAAGAATTGAAAAGCTCCAGGCTCAAGTAGATTTATTGGAAAAGATGATTAAGGAGGAAGTGGGAATACAGGCAGAGAAACATGGGAGGAAGAATGTTCTCTTGAAAGAAGACAACAAAAATAAAAGAAGCATGAAGAAAGAATGGAGGAAGAGAAAATATAAAATGGTCATTGTGAATCATAAATTTAATGGTAATTTTAATGATTTTATTTTATTTGAAGATGCATTGTTTGTAGGAACTAGTAAAGACAAATAAAGTGGTGAAAATGAGAAGAATACAATAACAGAAAAAGAGGTATCATTTAATTATGTTAGTGATTATTTACATGCAAAAGAAGTAGATGAAGCTATGGATGAAGTTACAGTAATTTCAAAAGTGGATTTGGATAGTCCTAGATTTGGCAAAGGGAATAATTAAGAAGAAGATAGTCTCTTGTTGAAAGAGGAGATAAGAAAAATAGAAAAATTATTTCAAGGAGAAATTATAGAAGAAGATGGTGAAATTAAAGAGGTTGCAGCTGATATGTGCCTCTTTGAAGGAGGAAAATTTTCAGCAATAAGAAAGGAGAATGAAATAGAGGTAATTGCTGATTTATCAAAAAATTCAAAGTTTCTAATGAAGCTAATTTTTGTGAGGGTGAAATGGTAAAAGGATGTGAGGAAAGAGAGATGGTAAGGTGCAGCAATAACATCTTACAAGCTGAAATACAACAAGGTATGATGAATTTTCCTAACATAGAAGAAGAAGAGGGTGAAGGAGAAATAGTTGAGAAAGATGTGCAGATAGAATTCATTGATTTCCATGAATTCATCAATACTGATTTGTGTGTAAGTGTTGATGATGAAAAAATTGTTGCAACAAGAAATAAAATGGAGGTAACACATGCTTTCATTTTTTTTAATGAAGAGAAGGATTTTAATTGTTATTTTCCAAAATTGCATAGTGGAGAATGGTGGGATCTAAATTTTGTGAACAAAGGCAGAAAGAGGGGAAGAATGAAGGAGAGTGTCTAAGATAGCATATTATAGGAAAAGGGAAAAAAAAATGTTCATAATGATGAGGTTGAAAAGTGGATCTAGCGTGAACATAGCATATTGAAATGTTCATGAGATTTTCTCATCGAACATTTTCTTCCTAATGTGGGTGTGTGATGTAGGAGCATCCATGGGCTCATGCAATCTTACATCAACCAAATTTTTTTATTTTAATTTTTTTTGGTTTTCAATAAATGGTTGCCACAGATATTTGTAATTATTGGAAGAATGTAATTTAAAATTAAATTACATTAGCATTTCATGTTGAATGACTATGCCTAGAAAAGCAGGTGTTGCAAAGGAAATGGAAGTGCAAAAATTCAAAATTTGGATTTTTGCAAGTTAAAGGAAATTTTTAAGATTTTAATTTAAAATAAAATCTCAACTACCACAAATCCCTAAATAATAGGAACTATCAATGTGGGTGCCCATCTGATCAAATTGGAAACTTTGATGAGCGAGTTCAATTTTGGAAACTATTGGTAAAGTGTGTGAGATTGGTTGCTTACACAAGTGAGAAGTTTGATTTTTGATTTTTTTTTAATTTCAATTTAGAAAGTCTCTCCTTGGATTTTTGCAAAGGATTATTTTTGAGTTTGAAATGGAAATTAAATTAAATTTCATTTCATTCTAGCAGATTTGGAAAGTTGGTAATAAAAGAAATTCATTTACAATTTGAGTTAGTTTTCAAAGTGGAGGAAACTCATAATTTGGGTATGGATATTCTCTAAGGAGAAATTGCAGAAAACTGTGAAGGCTTCAATAATTTATTTGCAGCCATTGTTGAAGAGTGACAAAGTGTGCATGTAGGTTGATTTTGGTGCTTGATAAGCACATAAATTCCATGGAATGCTGCAGATTTTTTGTAATGAATTCTATGATGTTGTAAAGGGTATATGTGGCGCCCATAGTCTCAATGAGCTTTTATTATTTTGTAATTGCAGATTTTCCATTTTAATGCAAGTTGCATGTTGTAGTTTCTTTCATACTTGTATTGAAATTCATAGTGAATTGAGAATTTGAGTTTGTATTGAAATTAAGTAAGTGGAGAGGGTTTTGTGTCACCCCTCCCTACTTCACTCTCACTCACTCAATTTCTATATCTCGGGCATTCTAACCTCTAAACCCTAACTTTAAACCCTAATCCTGAACTTTTGATTTTGAACGATTTTGACGATCTCGACTTTGTTCGATTTATTTCCGACGATCTTCGGATTTCGACCTGAATCCCCGGAACTGGATTTCGATGACCTGAATTCGATATCGACTTTTTCGATCTTTGACCGACTTATCGATCTTTGTTCTTTCTTCGATTTCGACTTTCGACTTCCTTCCTTTATCTTTGCCATCTTCGACGCGCTCTTTCGATTTCAATGATGATTTCATTTGATTTTAATTTTTATTTTTCGATTTTTTCCTTGATTTTGATTTTTCGGACGGAACTTGAATCCTGAATCCTGACTGAATCTTTTGGATTTTTTTGTTTTCGACTTTTTCGAGCTCTTTATTTATTTCGATTTTTCGACCGGACTTCGGAAGCGAAGATGACTCCGGACCTGAATTTTGGACTTATCGACGACCCTGATTCTCGAATCCTTGACATTTATCTCGACTATAATTTCGACGGATTTCGACCGGACTCTGGACCGTGGATTCTGGATTTTGTTTAGACGATGCGTTTTGATGACGCTGACTGGAGATCGAGATTTCGATTTTGACCCAACTGAATCCTGGACCCTGGACCTGGATTTTGTGGATTTTAAGCTTGATGATTTCGACGGACCCCGGAATATTCTTGATTTCGATTTTTGACGGGATTCTCTGACGATTTTCGGGATTTCCGGATCCTGAATCCTGAACGCGATTTCCGGAACTTTGATTTTGATCTGGATGACTGATTTGATTTCTGATTTTGATTTTGATTTCGACCTGACCTGGATTTTGATGATGATTTATTTTGATTTCGGATCTGACCGCAGCGGATTGCCGATTGACGCGATCGATTGAGTCGATTTTGATTTGAATCCTGGACTTGATTTTGATCTGATGCCGATTCGATTTTGATGAGTTGATTCTGATTTTGATGATTGATTTGAACCTGAACGATTGATTGATTTTGATTGCCTTTGATGATGATTTCGACTGGATCCTGAATCCTGATTTCGATCTCTGGATGATTTTGATTTTTGATTTCGATCCTGACCGGATTTTGATTTTGATTGATTGATTGACGGATTTAACTTGATCGATTTTGATTTGTCGATTTGCCGGTGATTTGAACGATCCTGACGATTTCTGATTTGATTTCTGATTTTTGATTTTTCAGATTTCGGATCCTGGATCCTGGACGGATTTTTACGATAATTCCGATTTTTTCGACTTTTCTGATTTTCGATTTTGACGATTTTGTTTCGGACCGGACCGGATGTTCGGAACTTTGATTTTTCGGATTT
Source organism: Sequoia sempervirens (assembly GCA_007258455.2). Taxonomy (NCBI): domain Eukaryota; kingdom Viridiplantae; phylum Streptophyta; class Pinopsida; order Cupressales; family Cupressaceae; genus Sequoia; species Sequoia sempervirens. The sequence goes on along the minus strand of VDFB02190843.1, from coordinate 81,826 downwards.
TCGATGATTTTTGATTTTGTTCTGACGACTTTGTCTTTGAGGTCTTTATTTATCGACGCTTTCGCGATTTTGAATCCTGATTCCTTAACCCTTAAACCCCAAACAATTATATGCACCCCACCTCAAAACCCCATACCCTAAACCCTTAACCCTTAACACTAAACCATTAACCCTTAAACCCTTTACCCTATACCCTAAACTCTTAATGCTTAACCCTTAACCCTCTACCCTCTACCATTAACCCTTAGGTATATGTGTGCACAAATTAGATATCCGATTCAAATTGGATATCCAATTTGAATCATATATCTGATTTGTAGCACTAAAATCCTACCATTACAAAACATTTTAAAATGTTTTTCAAATCAAATATCAGATTTTATTGGATATCGGATTTGTGGGCCATATAAAAACCCCATGTGGGTCATCTTGTGCATTCAAATGGACCCTACATTCTATTTGCAATCTTTGTAGGTGACAAATGCATAATTTCAGATAGGAAGAGACAAAGATCAACTTTTTGGAGCATCTTCTACTCAAATTTGTCATAAGCAATGATTTTTTAACATATTTTATGAGGTATAATGGGGAGTAGTAATCATTAGAAGCAAAAATATAAGAAAAATGTTATAGAAGAACAAATTGAAGCATATATACAAAGAGATAAAGAAGGTCATAGGAAGAGAAGAAAAGGTATGTTAAATATTGGTGAACCTAAGCCCAATGGTATTTTAAGTGAAGATGAAATTGAATATGTTCAAGCTGAAAATGTTGAACATGATATTGAAATTGGGAATGAAAATCTTGAAATTGATATTTAAAGTGTTCAAGGTGAAAATGTTGGAATTGAAGATGTTGAACATGATATTCAAATTGGGAATGAAAATATTGAAATTGATAATGAAAATGTTCAAGGTGAAAATGTCTGAATTGAAGATGTTGAACATGATATTGAAATTGGGAATGAAATTATTCAAATTGATATTGAAAACGTTCAAGGTGAAAATGTTGGAATTGAAGATATTGAACATAATATTGAAATAAGTGTAAATTATGTTTCATTAGATTACATGAGAAATGAAGAGACTTGTGTGGAAGAAAGACATATTCCAAGTTCAAGACCTTCAAGAACCCCTGAATGGTTACTTGAAATTGATGAGAACATTATGAACAATTTTGAAGGAAAGAGGTTGACAGGAATGGTTTGGTTGTGGGCTACAAGACTTTTCAACCAATATTTTAGTGATAAGGCATTAACCGAGCAATATCAAATTTTTGTACAAATGCTAAAGATGCAAAATATGAGACCTTTGCTAGCCAAATTGAAGATTCATGTGAAAAAGAAGACTAAAAAAAATTATATTATTGTCAAAAATATTCTTTATGCTCTCAAGTATATTGGAAAAAATAACAAGGAAAAATATAAGAGAGCTGCTTGGAGAGTCACTAAAATCACCCTAGTAAGCCATCAATTAAAAATGCTCACTTTATGAGACAAACTTGTATTGATTTTGACATAAATTGTAAAAAATGGATAGAGAACTTGCAAGAAGAGAAAGAATAGATGATCCTCTTCAAAAGGATAGATGGGATTTTGCTGGGAGGCTTCCACATGTTGATAATAAGCTAACCAATAATGTAAAGTAGGTAATTCATCAATTTTTGCATGATAACTCTAGATTATCACCCAATGCAAAGGATATTTTAAAGTTAAGTATTGAAAATAAATACCATACATTGCATCCTAAAAATTTCTTGGAATCAAGCCAAATAATGTTGTTCAAAAATTTATTGAAACACATCAAAATATGGAAATTTTGCAAATGAATTTTGAAGGTTTGAAGCCATTTTATTGTGTTCCTCTTAAGATTTGCAATACTTGTTACAAATACCATGAAATATTATGCTATATCCATTCTAATTTTCATACTAATGAAAGCTTGTAGGAGTGTGGTGAAATTCATCTTTTGAAATCATCAAGGGACTTTCCAGATCTATTTTTATGTTCTAGAGATGATGGTTGTTTTTTCTATAGAAATGATTGTTTAAATGCGAAGTGCTCACAATGTGGTGGCTTGTCAAAGTTTGTTTAATGTTTTCATGAGGGTTCCGAACATGAATTTGCAAAGAAGCATGTTGAGAAAAAGAGATATGAGATAGTAAAATATGCTTTGTAGAGTGGAGGTGAAGGTTGTAGATGTGAGTTGGTTACAAAAGAATGCAGTGTTGCTGATTTTATTTCAGATTTTAAGGACAATATTTTCTACAAGTATGCAAGGCATAGTCATAGGTCTCAATGGTTGGATCAACAATTCAGGATGTGTAAAGACTCTTTTCCAATTGGCACTATTTTATCAGTGGCTGATTTTGTAGAAAAATACACATTGCAACCACAAAATGAGGTACAATCTCAGTATTAAAATTTTTCCACATAACAATTAGACATGCACCTCATAGTACAAAGGAGGATCGAAAGATAATCAAAGAGTATCATTTTTATATGAGTGATGATAGATATCACTTGTCTGAGAATGTCTAAAATTGTTTCAAGAATTTTTTTTGAGTTCTTGCAGAAGCATGATATAGCATTGGGCTAACATCTCATTTGGTTATATAACTACACAGGTCAATTCAAGAATGCTTGTATGTTTTATTGGTTGAGTAGAATGCATGTAGAGAGGGATGTACCTCATATTTGGAGTTTTTTTGAAGCTGGGCATGGGAAAGGGGAGCATGATGGAGTGGGTGCATGTGTAAAGAGAGATCTAGTTAAGGATCAATTGAATATTTTAGGAGAAAAATTTAGTGATGCACGTTCTATTATTGATTGGTGTAGATCAACATTGTCAGAGGGACACTTGATTCAATAGTGCGTAGATTCTTTTTATTGGTTGAGGAGGGTACAGTGGGAGGAAAATTGGATTGTCATACAATCAAAGATTATTCAAAGATGTATTCATTTTGAAGCTTGGATGCAAGCACATGGACCATTTGGACACGAGAGTTGGCTTGTTTTTTTCAGAGTTGTATTTAGTGCGAGTGGGATCAATGTGACCCAAGTGAGTAGGTGGATGCATGGGTTCCATAGTATCTAAATAAGGACTTTATCTCAAATTGTATCCATGACAAATGACACAATGGAAAGTTCATTTGATTGTGATTGGCTTTTAGATCTACTACAGCTACGACATTTTTTTGCAATTGTTGCACTACAGGGGAATGTAGAGAGATCAAACTATTGGTTGGCTCGATGTGTATGGGTAAAGCAGAAGCTAACACAACAGATGGAAGATGATGATGGGTTCATGTATCCTACAGGTTTAGTTGTGGTTGTAGGAACTTGGTTGTGAACATACATGACTAGAAATAATGGCATACCTACATTTGAATACTACGAGAAGCACAAAACCATTCTCATACAACATATTCACACCTTGTTATAGCAACAAATGTTAAGTTGTTGAAGCATCATGCCAAACCAAAAATTAAACAACTATGGAAACTTAGTAATGTTGGTCATGAAGCAATATTGGATACTCTTAAGCAAAGGGATGACCCTTCAGAAACACTTGAATAGCATATTCAAGAATGGAAGGTACAATGTTTAGGTTCATTATGATTAAGTTCATTAGTTTTCTTTATTTAATACTAATATTTTATATACTATTGCAATGTAGGCATCTTTAGTACTGATATTTTGTATGTACTTTTGCAATATTTTTTGGCACGATTGATCATGGACTTGTTGCAACAATAGCTAGCTCTGATCATTTTGGAGAGGTATGCAACATATTACAATAATATAGATTGGTTATTCAAAGCATCTTTTATAGTTTTCATTACCATCTCATCATCAATTAGGTCATCTAGAATGATATAGATGGGTTATTCTAAGCAATTTTTATAGTTTGAATTACCAATTCATCATCATTCAGGTTGTTTAGATTAATATAGATTTGTTAGTCTAAGCATCTTTTCTATTGTGACAATATAGATTTATCATTTGACAACTTTTGTGATATTTTTGGCACAATTGATTATGGACCTGTTGCAACAATATCTAGCTCTAATCCTTTTGGAGAGGTATGCCATAGATTACAATAATATACATTGGTTATTCTAAGCATCTTTTATAGTTTACATTACCATCTCATCATCAATTAGGTCATTTAGAATAATATAGATTGGTTATTCTAAGCATCTTTTATAATTTTCATTATCAACTCATCATCATTTAAGTTGTTTAGATTAATATAGATTTGTTAGTTTAAGCATCTTTTCTATTGTGATAATATAGATTTATCATTTGACAACATTTGTGATATTTTTGGAACGATTGATCATGGACATGTTGCAACAATAGATAGCTCTGATCCTTTCAAAGAGGTATGCTACATATTACAATAATATAGATAGGTTATTCTAAGCATATTTTATAGTTTACATTACCATTTCATCATCAATTAGGTCATTTAGAATAATATAGATTAGTTATTCTAAGCATCTTTTATAGTTTTCATTACCAACTTATCATCATTCAAGTTGTTTAGATTAATATAGATTTGTTAGTCTAAGCATCTTTACTATTGTGACAATAAAAATTTCTTATTTGACAACTTTTGTGATATTCCTAGCATAATTGATCATGGACTTTCTGCAACAATAGGCAGCTTTGATCCTTTCGGAGAGGTATGCAATAGATTACAATAATATAGATAGGTTATTCTAAGCGTCTTTTATTCTAAACATATTTTATATTGTATGTAGTTTAACTACTACCTTGATGGTTTGTACAGGTGCTTGTCACTCCAGAATGTCAACATACTACTCTTGTGGAAGACTATGCCTTGAATGCCTCCAATAGGAAAATTTTGTAAAATTTGAATTTTTAAATGTGAAACAATGTAAAAAGGTCATAACTATGTATGGGAATAATCTATATCCAATGATGTTTTTTGAAATATGGATCAAATTTCTAGAATTGTATAAAGGGTATGTTTAAAATGTAAAGGGGTTTTAAAAAATCATAGGTTGAAATAGTCATATAGGTGTATGCTTTGCTACTGTTATTAGGACTATTATGTAAGAGTTTTTTGTACTTAATTGAGCTACAGCCAAAAGCTTTCTTCCTAGTTCTTTCCTATTAGTATGCTCATTTGAACCAGGTTTTATAATATCTCCTATTTATATATATAATAAATTATGGTGGCTTGCCACTTTTTCCAAAAAAAAATGTAAAAATGTAAAAATCCTACCAAACTACCATAACCAATTTTTTTTTGGGTGAGATACGGTTTCTAAAGTTCTATTTCAACAAACTATCTTTTTTAGCAACTTTCATGAAGTTTTTAAGGAAATCAATGTTTCCAACATTTCCACACCCTATAAACTCATCAAACATGTCTATTAGGACCTACGAAACCTTGATACAACCTTAAATCTTGCTATCCCCATGTTTCATTGACATTAGCATGTTGTAACCACAATTTTTCATCTAATTTCACTCATTTTTGCCATGCATGGAAACTCACCAACTCAACAACAGACCTTTCTACCTCTTTAAACCCACATATTCACCTTATACAGTCCTAATAACATCTACCATGGCCATACCATTGAGCTATAGACCATACAGTAGATGGTATGGCCTTTTAGCACTTTGGACTCTTTAGGGAAATCACTAGTCTAATGTAGCTCAGAGTGATTCAATGTATTTGGGTGAGAAAGAGAACCATCCCTAGAGTAAATGTACCCATTTGGACATTTTGGAATAGTTCATTTGGTCATGTGAGTTGTAGAATGAAAGTTGCACCACTTTTTAACTTTACATTGCTTGCATCTGACAAATTTTCCCTCACCTGAAAACTCATCATCATGAGAAAACACCTCCAAGATAGAAAAAATCAAGAGAGGTTACTGTATATAGTCCCAACACAATCCCATAGCCTCATAGGAAGAGTTTGTAAGAATCACAGTTTCTGAGAAATAGCCCTTCAAAGATTGCTACCTTTTAGCACTTTGGACTCTTAAGGGAAATCATTAGCCCAATGTAGCTCAAAGTGATTTGGTGTATTTGGGTACAAAAGAGGAACATCCCTAGTGTAAACATACCCATCCAGATGTGTTGGAATAGTATGTTTAGTCGTATGATTTGGAGAATGAATGTTGCACCACTTTGCAACTTTACACTACTTACATTTGACAACTTTTCCCTCAACTAAAAACTCGTCATCACAAGAAAATGCCTCTGAGAAAGAAAAAAATGAAAGGTTATTATATATGGTCCAAACATGATCCCATGGCCTCAAACAGAGAGTTTTTAAGCATCACAGTTTCTAAGAAATAGCCTTTCAAAGATTGTTGTCTTTTACCACTTTGGACTCTTAAGGGAAATCGCTGGTCCAATGTAGCTCAGAGTGATTCAGTGTATTTGGGTGGAAAATAGAACTATCCCTAGTCTAAACATACCCATATAGATGTGTTGGAAAAGTCTATTTGGTCGTACGAGTTGGAGAATGAAGGTTGCACCACTTTGCAACTTTACACTACTTGTATTTGACAACTTTTCCCTCAACTAAAAATTCATCACCACAAAAAATTCCTTCAAGATAGAAATAAATGAGAGATTTTATTGTATATGGTTCCAACACAATCCCATAGCCTCAGATGGAGATTCTATAAGCATCACGGTTTTTGAGAAATAGTCCTTAAAAGATTGCTTCCTTCTAGCACTTTGGACTCTTACGGGAAATCGCCAATCCAATGTAGCTCAAAGTGATTTGGATTATTTAGGTAAAAAATGGGACCATACCTAGTGTAAAAATACCTATCTAGATGTGTTGGAATAGTCTGTTTGGTCGTACGAGTTGGAGAATGAAAGTTGCACCACTTTGCAACTTTACACTACTTGCATTTGACAAATTTTCCCTCAACTGAAAAATCATCACCATGGGAAAACTACTTTGAGATAGAAAAAACTAAGAGATTTTATTGTATATGGTCCCAACATGATCCCATAGCCTTAGACAAAGATTTTTTAAGAATCACAATTTCCAAGAAAATCCCTTCAAAGATTGTTGCCTTTTAGCACTTTGGGCTCTTAAGGGAAATTGTTGGTCCAATGTAGCTCATAGTGATTCAACATATTTGGGTGCAAAAGAGGACCATCACTAGCATAATTTTACCCATCCAGATGTGTTGGAACAATCCATTTAGTTGTACGAGTTGTAGAATGAATGTTGCACCACTTTGCAACTTTACTCTGCTTGCATTTGACAACTTTTCCCTCAACTAAAAAATCACCACAGGAAAATTCCTTCGATATAAGAAAAACCAAGATAGATTATTATAGAGGTGCCCAACATGATCTCATAGCCTCAAGAAAAAAAAATTTAGGCATCATGGTTTCTAAGTAATAGTTTTTCAAAGATTGCTACCCTTCTACACTTTGGACTCTTAAGGGATTTTGTCAATTGAATGTAGCTCAAACTGCTTTAGCTTGCTTGGGTGTGAAAGTGGACCATACCTAACCTAAATGTAACCATCCAAACATGATGGAACAATCATTTTGGTCATATGATTTGTAGAACAATATTTATTTATGCCCTTACAAGTAGTTTTTAGCCTCCAACTGAACTCCAACGCTGATTTTTGTGCGAAAAAAATCCATGAGACCATAGCTTGTTACTTTCTTTTTAATCGAAACTGGTGGGCAGTAGAGTTAACTTCTTCACAAACATGGTTTCAAGTAATTTCATTCATTTTCATGCATTTAAGAGGAAATTTTACTAGAGGTTAGTCTATGAGCCCTATTCCAAGGGTTTGAGTGCATTTAAAATGGACTTTTAAGCCTTCCACCCACTATACAATGCTATAACTCAGTGGAGAGGATTAGTTAGGATAGATAAACATGTTTGCATTATTTCTTGTGTAGGGGAGGTCAACATTATGATTTTTGGTGATGCCCTAGATGGCATTTGGGCTGTTTTTGCATGAAAAAGTCAGGTTAGAGAGGGTAAAAGTGGGAATTGTTTGAGGGAAGTCACTTTTCTTATTATTTTAAGCTTGTGCCAAGTTATTCAAGGGTTTTGGAGTTTGTGGTAAAGTCTGGGAAAGTCTACAAGTAGGTTTTTTAATAAACCCTTGCCAAATTTGAGCAATTTGAGGGTTTTGTGGAATAGGGTCTTAGAGGGAAAGTTTTAGAGAATAAATGGGAAAAGTTGAGGTTTTGTCATCTTTTGAGTGTTCTCCCAACAAGTTTTAGGGTTTGTGAAGTGTTCCAAGGGTGGTTGCTTTAGAAATTTGGCCTATTTGGCTAGGTTGAGTAGCTTAGTTTGCATGATTTGTGAATTTTTATCCAAAGGAGTCCTATTTGAGTTGGAAGTATGTTGAAGGGGACTAAAATGGGTGTTTATAATGATGATTAGTTGTAGGAGTTGTTAAAGAGATCTGAGAGTTAAGTTGAGAAAGGTGTTTAGGAATCCCTTGTATTGTGAAAGTGAGTGTTTTTCCATCCTTGGTTGCATCAACTAACCATCAACTAGTCCTCTATTTCCAAGGTGATCCTACACCATTTTCAAACCATCCATATAGCTTGTTTGAAAGCACCTATTTTAGGCTTTTATCCATAACAACAAGGTAGTGAACTGTTTGATAAAATGCTTTGGTAGATGTATGAAAAATGTGGTAGCATATACAAGGCAGTGAATTGTTTGAAAAAATACCTCAAAAAAAGGTTGTCTCATGGGGATGGAATTCCATGTCAATCTATAGAAATTTTCTTTCCATAGCATTCCATCACGATGAGACCACATTTCTTCAAGGCATTTTCTTTAAATAGTTCATTTCCTTGTCTATATTATTGCTTACTATTATGCTTTGTTAGATTCTTTCCAAGCATCCATAGCTTGTTCGAAAGCACTTATTTTAGGATTTTATCCATAGAAGCAAGACAATTAAATGTTTGATAGAATGCTTTGATAGACATGTATGAAAAATTTGGTAGCATAGACAAGGCAGTGAACTTTTTGAAAAAATGCTCCAATGAAATGAGGTCTCATGGTGATGGAATGCTATGATAATCAACAATGAAGTCAACTTTTTGAAAAAATACCTCAAAGAAATGAGGTCTCATGGTGATGGAATGCCATGAGAATCAAAATTGCTTTTGATTGTCATGGAATTCCATCACCATGAGACCTCATTTCTTTTAGGAATTTTTTCAAATAGTTCATTGCCTTGTCTATACTATTGCTTACTGTTATGCTTTGATAGAATTTTTCCAAGCATCCATAGCTTTTTTAAAAGCACTTGTCTTAGGATTTTAGCCATAGGAACAAGCCAATGAACTGTTTGATAAAAATCTTTGGTATACATGTATGAAAAATGATAGACAAGGAAGTGGACTAATTGGAAAAAATCCTCAAAGAAATGTGGTCTTATAGAATTCCATGACAAGAAAATGCAATTGACAGTTGTTCCTAGTTATTAGTTAGGCAATGTGAATTAATTGCATAACTGCTTAGGTTGACTTTGTAAAAACTATATTATAATTGAAACTTTTTCATCTATCAACATCTAGTTGTTAGTTATGCAATGTGAAGTAATGCTTTGAGTTTGAAAGATGTGCAATGCATTGTAATCAATTATATGAATATAAAATAGATAATATAACTATTATTTTTTATGCTATTGTACATTGATATTTAACCATTTCTCAAGATTAAATTCTCAGAGTTTAATCACGCACATGAGGAACACATTAAATATCAATTGTCAACTTCTATATATCAAATTATCCAATAATCAAGTGTATGTACATATACAAAAATGGCATCAATGCCAACTCAATTTTTTTTTTACAAAATGTGGCATATGCCATCTCGATATCTATTCAAAATTTACATGCCGAGTATGTGTAGGATCATCATGGAAAAAATAGGCCCTTAAGTGGCAAAAAATTCAAAAAAATCAGAGTTAGGAAACTTCATGTAAAAATTTGAATATTTTATCTATATTATTTCAAAAATATGTATGAATAAAATCTATAGAAAATTTAATGTAGTTTCTAAACCACTGTGCTTCTATTTTAAAAATAAACAAATCTATTTGTTTAAAATTTGAAATTTCAAATGCAAGTAGGGTACTTAAGTTCTTTTAGGGTAAAAAAATAAGTAGGTGTTTGTTTGAGCACCCTAACCACAATAAAATGATAATATTTTTTTTATAAGATTTTAGATATAATTAGAGGACTCTATTCCAATGCGGCGCATATTTTTGTAATTTTTTCCAAGTAAATCATTAATTATGAATTTTTTATTACAACTTTTAAAAAATATAAAAATTGTATGTCTAACCACCTTAACTTGGTCAAAACTTCATGAAACTCAACTCTTTTTTTTAATCCTATAGTATGAGAAGCATAGAATGTGACATATGTTTTGAATTCAATAAATGTGATACCGTTTGAAAGCTATAGATGGTTTTCAATCAGCCTATCAATCAAGACTTTAGTCATAATTCAAATGGAAAATGAATAATAATAATTTATTAAATTCAAACTAAAGCATAATTGATATTGGTGGAAAGCTGAGAATATCCTTTAAAAACCTTTTTCGTTTCATCAATTTTGGGTAAAAAAAATATGTTAGCCACATACCCTACACATACCCTTCATATCGCCACTTTTTCACCCACCATGATCCTGCACATACCTTGCCAAAATGTCTATCTTATGCTAAACTACTGATGGATCATCAAAATGGAGCCTGTTTGAAGAAATTTTTGGCTCTGAAGGTAGCTGCACAAGAAAAATTCAAACCACAATTGAGATTAGTTATACTATATAATTTAAAATTGAATAATTAACATCAAAATCAATATACATTGAATTTTAATTGAACTCTAAAATTGAAATCTTGATTACCTGAAATATACATCTCTTCAAAGGGTTAAGAGTCCTAGAATATGCCCCTCTCAATGAATGAACCAAACCAACTTTTGAAATGTTAATCTATATATGTGAACAAAAACATAAAATTTATCCAAGTTAGCATAAGATTGTCAGTAATAGGAATATATTTACCAAAAACAAAATAAAATAAATGTATACCTCTTTAG
>VDFB02190843.1:13977-65842 GCA_007258455.2 Sequoia sempervirens | reverse complement strand
TATTAAGGAGCAATTAATGCTACTTGGGGCTATTGGACATTACAACATTCTCATTGAGTTTGACATTCCCTTCCAAAAGCCCATAGTCATCTTTTGTGACAACCAGAGTGTGATTGAGATCTCATGTAATATAGTCCATCATCAATGATCCAAGACATATTAGATCCACATCCATTACATTCGAGAGTTGATTCATTCAGAGATCATTGATCTCAAGTATTGTTCAACACCAGATCAAACTACAAATGTCTCCACCAAACCCTTCACTGAGAGCAATTTCCTTCATTTGCAATCTTTTCTTGGGGTATGATTGTTGTCCTCCTTGAGGGAAAGTACTTAGTCTTCTTCTTCTCTCTATATTCTATGGAATTGTTCTCTCTCTATTTGTGGGGGGCTTCTTCTTCTCTGGAGGAAATTTTATATGTACATGTGGGAACCTAACATGGCCTCATTTTCAAGGACCAATCATCTTTTACGTTCTCTTAAGCTATGCTTAAGGGGTCTTTTATTGTAGGTTTTTATTTTCCTAGTGGGATATTTATTTTTCCCTTAGTTATAGGTTTTCATACATATTTATTAAGCTTTCTTAAGATAATAAAGCAATTTTCTCATTTAATAACTAGGAGATAAAGTGATGAGTTTTCTCCACCTTTTAAGGGTGGAGTATTTACTTATTCATCACTTTATTTAATTTTGGTAGTTATTGGTGGTCAATTATCATTAGTTGATTTTCTACATCTATCCTCACCTTAGTTCTATATAAACTCATTACCTAGCTTGTAGTTTTGATCTTGGAAGATCTTAGTGCAAGTCTGCCATCCTAATATTTGCATATCTTTTGGAGTAAAATTTCCAAGGACTTGCTAGGTAAATAGAACACTTAATCATAACAATGTTGTCATGTATAATAGTAGACTATTCACATAAACGATGTTACATAATGACATTAATGGGCTATATAAAAAGCCATGAAGATACTATTACATGTGAATGTATACATGTTATATTAGACACATTGAAAAATATTAAATACTTTAATACAATGCATACATGAGTCTATCCTAACATCAAATATTATACATATTAAACAATATTAAATACTTTAATACAATATATGCATGAGTCTATTTAACATCAAATGAGATTTTCAAATCTTTAAAAATTAATTTGATTCTGAAACTCTTTAATTTATTTATTTTATTAAAAACTCCAATCCACAAAAAAATTGTGAAAGGGGTGTAAAGTTAGTAAAATTTTAGAACTTTCAAATAAAAAAACAAAAGGTTTGGTGTCCTTTTACTTAACATTACAAACTTCACTACTCAATTAATAATATTATACCATTTTCATTGCCTAACATACTGAATTATTTTTTGAATAATATTTCTAAAATTCCAAAAAGTTTAGTATCATTTTACCTAGCAATACAAACTTCACTACACAAATAAAAACAAGTGATGCAGTGTGTCATGTTCCTGCTGCCTAGCAAAGAGCTCTTTGGAGTTTTGTATTGAGTGTGGTGAAGAAGATTGAAGTGGAATGCAAAAGTTCATTATTATAAAAGCTAAATAGAAAGGGTAGAATTTGGATTAAATGTTTAATAAAATCAAGCAAATATGGTCCTAAACATTGTTTAAAAGTTAATAGTATATGTAATTGTTTGTAAATGAATTTAATTTTTTAGTTAGCTGAATTCAAATTATTACTTGTAGAATAACTAATTACTTATGTAAGCTAAAATAGAACCAATTGCTTGATAATTAATATGATTACCTTTGTAGTAATAGTAGATTAATTTAGTAAGGTAATAGTAATTGCTATTTGTAGTTATTGAGCATTATGTTTTGTAAATTAATTTAGTACATGGGTAAATATTAAATGCATTTTCAAAGTATTCAATTATTGAAGTAGCAGTAGGAAAGCAATTTTTGAAATTAAATAAAATGAATTTAGTGTTTCAAGAAATAGTGAGTGTGTACAAATAATTTAGAAAATAAGTGTCGATTACTTTGGGAAAACATGTTAATTAATATAAATTTTATTTTTAAATATAAATTAAATAATCTATAATACTAATTTGTATAATTAGGAAATGAACATTGTGTTTTGCAAAATAATTTATAGACCATGGTCAAATATTAAATGCATTTTGAAAATATAGATTTATTTAGTGGTCATAGAAAATAAATTACTTATATTGAATAAAATAAACCAATTGTTTGAGAGTATATTAAGTAGTAGTAAACAATTTAGAAATTAAGTTTTTGTTACTTTGCAATGATGTTTTAAATAATACCAATTTTCTTATGAATACAAATTAAATTATTAGCAATTGTTTAGGAAAACAAGTTATAACTTGATTATTTTTGTAAATAAGTACAAAATTTAGATTACATGAATAAATGATATTAATTAGTTTTTATAATTATTCATTGAATTACTTATGTGAAATAAATTGTCAGTGAAATAAATAATCTACTAGTAATTACAAACTATTTTGTGATTAGATTATATTAATGAGTAAAATTATTTCAAAATGCTTAAAACTCAATTTCCTTTGCAAATAGTTTATTTTTTGTAACTTAAAATTTGATTAATATTAATTAATGGAAAGACTTATTAGATTGGTAGGAAAAGGGTTACTGTGTTTGAATATTTGTAATTGGAATTATTAGAATTTTGTATTGGATGGATAAATAGACTAGTGATATTGAAATTCATATTTTTTGTGATAAATAATTTTTTGTATAAAATTATTTAGTAAAGATATTTTTTTTTACATAATATTGTTTTGAGTGGCAATGCAAGACATAAGAGATGAAAATATTAGTAATAGTTTTAATGTTTTAAAGCATTATATTTAAGATATGTAATATATATATATATATATATATATATATATATACTTATTATGGATGATAGAATTGTTTATAATTACTTTATAAAACTAAATGAATTAATGGCAAATATATAAAAAAATTAGACATGCTTAAACATTCCAAAATATTACTATTAATTGAAAATATACAATGTTGAAGAATGTAAATAGAAAATGAACCATTAGGTTTTGTTCTATGTTTTTTTTGTTATAAAGTGAGTGATGCTGGTTAAGAGAAATATGTGCTTGAATTTGCAAGTATAGGAAGGTAGAAAAATAGTGTATACTTTGGAAATTGATTGGCTAATCAAGTATCTCAAATTGAATTTCTATAACTGCAATAGTAAATATAGGATATTTGGAAACCATAATAATGGATTTTAAGGTATCTTAAGGCACAAAATGAGAGTATTAAGCATTATGTAACATATAATAGAAAAATATGTTCAATGCAAAATGAGTGGCGGTAGAAGTTGTAATCCATATGGAATGAAATATAGTCATATAGGCTAAATAGCTAGGAATATAAGCATAAGAGAAGAGGGAAGTGCAAGTTGGTGCATTATCAGGTAACTTTGGAGGTGCTTTTGGTTCTTCAACATCTGCAATAGCATTAATAGAATTAGTACAAAACCCATTTTCCTATGCAATTTTAAAAATTATTTGCAAATGGAAATTAGAAACAAGTATTTGTATCAGTATTGTTTCATACCTTGTTGTAGCAAATAACATTCATTCTGTTAGGCAAACAAATTTTGTAATGACATTTTTTTTCATTGTGCTTGAAATGGCCTTTGACAAGGAAGTCTCATAATGCAAATATAACTATTATTTTGTCGTTGATGTAGTCTTCATATAGTTTATGTTTTCAATGGCAGGAAAAATTTGTTTCATGACATAGTCATCAACTATACAATGGCTTTTTTTTTTAGCTCTTATCTGTTACAGTGAGAATTTGAGGATGGAGTAAGTATATGTAACTAACTTCTATGTCGCATTCGTTACAATGAGAACCATCATATTGCAAGTTGTTGTAACTGTTAAATCTATAATAGAAATTTTTGTAGAATGCTTCAAATGGATTTGAAAGTGTGTTTGTTGATCTTAATGTTCTTGAAACTTGAAACATGTAAATGTAAATATTTATCAGCATAGTTTTGAAAGAGATTGTCTGAGGGAGCGAGAACATATTTGAAAAGTTATTGTGAATGTTGATTTCATCAAAATAGTTAGCTTTTTTGTTGTCATTTTGCTATTCAATTTGCAAATAAATGTTGATTGGCCTATGTAGAACATGTTCTTTTGATCTATGGTTTATAGGATATTTTTGAAAATAAATGTTCGAGTTTTGTTGTTGGAAATTTGTTGCGTTATTTGCAAGTATTTGTGTTCATGAAATGATTATAGTCCCTGCTACATGGCAAAGAGAAACTTGGTTAGTTTCAGAAAAAAAATTAGTAGAAGTCACAATGATATAGAAAAGTGTTTGAAATGTTTAGTAGCATATGGTATGTAGATATTTGTACCTATGTTATAGTAGTTTTTGTTCTTCCATCTTTGATATCAATGGGATATTGGTTTTCAACTCTGTTTGCAGCAACATCCAAAGAACCTTTTGTTCCAATAGGATTTTGATCTGTAATAGCTACTTAGTGGCATATACTTGTATCTGGAATGAAGTAATAGTCTTGACAAAATTAAGGGATGGTGTGTACTGTGCTGGTGTCTATCAATTTCAGTATGCAATTGCAATCCCTTTTGTCATGAACTATTTTACACACAACTTGGAAAGCTAATATTGAAATCCCTATTCCTGAGATTATCTCGTGCTCATGTTGTTGCACAAGGTTTGCACTGATATTTAGTGTAGTTGTCATTTTTTCTTTTGAGGTCTATGAGATCTGCATGAAGTACCTCATTTGTTTCATTGTCTATCTCCAACATTGATGTGTAGAGAACAAGAATGCCACCTTCAAATGTGTGACCAATTTTTTTGGCATTTAAGTCTTGGATTGAAATGGAAATGTTCACTTTTGTTCTGAAAGAACAAAGGAGAATGCAAATCTTATATGTGGATGATGCAAATCTTATATGATGTGTCTTTTTCCTTGTGTTGCATTTGGTGTGCTGGTGTTTTTGTTTGTTCCATCATTTGTACTGGTCAACGGTAGTTGTATTGAATCAAAGAAACTGTTTCAAACATTCAATTTATATTTTTTGTTCTAGAAACAACATTATTGTTAATGAATTTATGTATGTTAAAGATTGGTGAGCAGCTTGCATATTCATATTTATTTATGTCTAGTGATCCTATATTCTAATATCTTATTTTCATTCTAAATTTTAGTACTTTTTACATATGTATAATGCAGTGAAGTTGATATTTTATGTAGACATGAAAATGTTTCATTGGAAAAAGAAAAGGACAATGGTTGAAGAGTATGACATGTAATTTATTGTTCAATAGTTGAGTATATTTGCGCCAATGTAGATATTTGAGTATATTTGCACCAATGTATATTTAAGCATAGTGGATAACATGTTAAATGTAATTCATAATCATAAAGCAATTAATGCTCAATCAATGTCGTAAATGCTAGAGAAATACAAATATTTGGGAAAGGAATACTTTGTGTGTAATGGTTTAATTGCAAAGTGAGTGCATTTAGTGCCTTTCTATCCCAAAAGAGGTCTATCAAACTATGTAGGTTTGTACGTAACTACAAGCACTACTTGTAGTTGAAGAATAGTAGCAATGACAAGATTTACAAAGAAATAGATTTGTGCCATAAATTTATGAAACATTGGACCTTTAATAAAAAGTGGATGAGTTTTACCACTAGGGTGATGGCTATTCAATCAATAAACAGTTAATTAATGCATTGAATGCCTTCAAAGTCAAGAAGATGTTGCTAAAAGAATATGTAATTGACAGTATTGACATGTCCTCTTAGCTCTTGGAATAGAAAGCAATAATTCTAGTTATCAAGTATGATAAAGACGAAGGTAAGCTACTAATCACTAGTACATTGTAAGAGGAAAAAAAAATAGAAAAGAAATTAGAGGCATCCAACCTTGTCACCAATGCCAAAAAAAGCATTGGTACTATGATAGGTCGAATATATGCGTTAGGAGAAGAGCAACAAACTAAAGAACGTGCAAATAACAACTAAAAAAACCTTACACCTCAAGATTAGGCTAGTTGCATTCAAAACAAAGCAAAAGATAGTAAAATATTAGATATACCTTGTCTTAAATCGATCCTTTGGTTGGCCCTTTGATTGTAGATGGAATGTATGCTCCTTGATGGCAAAGATGTGAGATGTGAGATGCAAATGATGCTTGAACAAAAATGGATGAAAATGGCTAAGTGTAGATTGAGAAATAAAATTGCAAGAGTTTGGCTAGCAAAATGATCTCTTTCCCAAATGAGAGAAAAGAGAGGGTATTTATAGAGATTTTGGAAATCTCTAGGGAAATGGATGGTTGAGCTTGATCCCAACATGGCCAAGATGTAGGGCTATGGTGAGTTGAGAACTCACAAGCCCTCACATCTTGACATGTGGCAAGGGAGAGGGTTTAAGAAAGATGAGGTGGAGATGAGGTGTAAGGGAAGTACATGACATGGATGTACTTCAAAGTACCATAGGGATTTGGTCAAGATATCCTCATAAAGGATGTCCTTGTCCCATGTGGGTGAGAGGACATGTGAGGAATTAAAAATTCCTCAAATATCCTCATGGGGAGAAGGGAAAGAATAAAGAATTCCCTTGAGTGCATTGGGGGATTAAATGTGAATTAAAAATTCACATGGGGAAGTGGAGTGCCTTGTCCAAAAAGAGAAAGCCTTTAATAAGGTTGACTAAGGAAACATGTCATAAAGGACATGGGGAAGAGAAAAGGAATTTAATATTCCTTGAAAGATGAGAGTGGAATTAAAAATTCCTAAAAGGACTTTGGGAAGACAAAAGGAAATAAAAATTCCTTGGGGGATGGGAAGAGTTGACTAAAGGGGATGATTAGACAAGTTGATGAGAGATTAGAGGAATGTTAGGTGGCTAAGAGAGATTAGAGGCCAACTTGCAAAAGTTGGAGGATGTGACACATCCTAATCAAGGATTAGGCATGTGCACATCCTAATGATGGGATTAGAAGAATAAGTAAGATTAAGAAAAGGATGTGACATGTGACGAATTAAATAAATGTCTTATTTATTTAATTCATTTGATGAAAGAGGAAGGTATTTAATTATTTAACTAGATACCTTAGGGATTAGAAGAACTTTAGAGGGATTAATTAAATAATAGTGATATTACTTAATTAATGCAGATAAAGGGATGCTTAGATGAAAGGGGATAAATTTGGATAAACCAAGTGTCCAAATTTAGGTGTCTACAGGTACAAATGTGAATTGGGTGAATATGTTTGTTGCTACAAGAGCGGAGTCAAATGACAATAAGCAGAAAAAAACCCATAATCGTGTAACATTTCATGAATTAACTATACATTTACTGCATGGGTACACAGTCCAGAAAAACTTGCTCAAACTATTCACTTTCTCCAATAACACTTCTACTTACCAAGTATCAAAAAAAAAAAGACAAGCCACTCACCACTTGCACACTATTCATACAGCTCTTCCATCGATCAAGCACTGCAGAGAATGACAAATATCAACGAGAGAAACTAACAACGAAAAAAATACAAGATTCTCAACAAACAATTAAAAAACAATAAGTGAAAACTAGCCCTCCAAAAAATGTTGCACAATTTTCTTTCCCATCTTTTCTCACAGGCTATGAGCGCAATAAAAACATAGTTAATGAATCCAACTTTAAAAAATAATGAACATGCAAAAGGGCAATCAAGAGCCAAAAGACCCACAAGCTATTGAACAAATTATAACCAAATAAGAATAAGCACATGCAAAACTTAGCTCTTGCCTAAGATTTCATGAACTAACTATGCATTCACTTCATCTGTACCCATATGAAAAGACACAACCAACAGGTAAAAAACCCATAAGCTTTTCAATAAATGATAAACAAATGACACTAAGCACAAAGAAAACCCATCACTCGCTTAACGTTTGATGAATTAACTATATGCTCACTGCATGTGCAACCGAGCTACTCACCAGCTGCACACCATTCCTACGATTCCTCCCTTGACCAAGCACTGTACAAAATGAAAAATGTCCAAGATAGCAACCCATAGCCTAAAACACACAAGTTTCTCAACAAATAATAAAAAAACAATAAGAATAATCCAGCGGTCACCTCTTTTTATATTAGCTTTGAGATATGGACTGAATGCATAGATAGTATCAATTGCAAAAGTGTTTAATTGTAAATGCATGGATTTAATTTTTTAATTTTCCTTTAATTAAGTTAGTGCAATAAGAGGACATTATATATTGTAGAAATAAATGGACAAAAATGATACGAGAATATGATCTTCGAGTTCCTTGTTCAACAAATAACTATCATTGCAGCCATATAGATCTTGTGTACCCATTTTTCCCCCTAACTCTTGTAAAAGAAACCAGTATTTTTGTGTTACAAGTATCATAAACAAATAGACAAAATGCTTGTCACTAGTCCACTATTCTTAGCATTGCTAACATGAAGAGCTAAAAACACACAAGCTTCTAAACAAAAAATAAGCAATCAAGAATTCGTACAAATAAAACCTACCACTCGCCTAAGATAGTGAATCAGTGAATCCGTGTTTAATGCAATGAATGCAAACTTTGCATTGTCAATTAAAAGGAATTTTATTTTGAATATAAATTAAATAATTTATAATAGTAATTTTTAAATGAAGATTGCTTGTAGTAAACTATTGAATTTAGAGAATTAATTAAGTAGTTTTTAAAAACTAATTAGTTGTATTAAATAAAAATAACTAATTGTTTCACAATATGGAAAGTAGTGCTAAATGAGTGCTTGCTAGTTTGCAAAAATGTTTTAAATAATAATACTAATTTTATTTTAAATATAAACTATATGATTACTAATTATTTAGGAAAAAAAGTTACATGTTGATAGTTTTTTTAAATATGTACAAATTTTAGTTCACATGAATAAATGATATAAATTAGTTTTTATAATTACAAATTCAAATAATTTTTTGAAAGAATTTTCCAATGAGAAATTATTTATTACTAATCAAAAAGTATCTTTTGATTTGACTAAAATTATTAAGTTAAATTAATTGAACATGGTAAAAGCTAAATTTTCTTTATGAATAGTATATTTTTTGTAACTTAAAATTTGTTAAATCTTAATCAATGACACATAGGCCATAAAAAATTAAATTTATGCAAATATTAATCGAATGTAAGTACAAACAAAACTTTGTAGTGGGTTACAATTCCAATATTTAACTATGTAGACAGTGCACGTGTACCCAACAACCTTGCAAAACATCTCACACGCATAGTTCATAAGGCCTTTCTTAGACCATTGAGTTTCCCCTATAACGTTTATACTTATCAAGTATGGGAAAGTAATAGATGTCCCGAGAAGTCATAGAGAGAAGAGTACGGTGAGACAAGTGATTTGGAGCATTTCCAACACCTCGTAATGTGTAAATTATGAGTAGTTCTAAATGGAAATGGTTTTGTATGCCTTGGTGAAGTGGATAGCTTCAAGGCATTGGATATGTGAATAGGTAGTAAAAATGGCAAGGGTATTACATGTATACATGCAAGAATATAAACTAGGGAGAATTTTTTCATTCGATGAATGATTAAGATTATGGCATACAAGTTTTGTGACAAACCTTGGGGTAGAAAGAAATGTGCTATTATTTAAAAAGCAAAGGACATTTGTTGAAGAAGAACCGAGTTTTTGAGGATACAATAGATGTGAGTTCTTATTGGTTTGTAAAGTATTAAAGATTGAATCTAGAAGAACTTAGAGTATTTGGTAAAACCTAATTCAAAAGCATATAGAAATAGTGAAAATGTGTAAAACTTGCAACTAAGGTAAAAATATAGGTTAGCATAAAATAAAATGTAGAAAACAAACACTAGCTAAACAATGAAGCACAAAGGAGTAAAAATGCATAAAAGAAAGGAAGAATTTTAGCAAATAGCCTTCATTCCCTCCATGATTGACCTTCATTTCCCTTCTCCATTTGCTCTAAAATGATGTTTTCCCTTTGATTTCTTCTGAAAAACTATGACTATGATAGGACCTAAGCAAATATTGAAGGATTTTGACTAAAATGCAAGTGTACTCAGATTTCTACAAGCATAAAGAAGTGTGGAGGCCTAAATTCTGAAGCATAAAGTGTGAGATGATGAAGTGATGAAGTTAGAAGATGATGAAAATCCCCAATTGAGGTTGACATTGTCTTTTTATAAAAAAGTCAATTTTGGATGAATGGCCAGGATTGAAATTTTAGAGATACCCTAAGATCAAAGGATGAAATTGCATGTGACAACCAATAATTAGGGTTAGGGAAAAATTAGATTAAAATTTTAAATGGAGGGCTGAGATTTGATTTTGGGAAAATCAAATCATAGGTCAAGAATCCATGTGACAAGGGGATATTGGGCACAAAAAATGAAGCTGCTGGAGAATCAAATAAGAATTTAAAAATATTTAATTTAAGAGGTGATGTTGACCTTTTGAATTAAAAATTAATTTAATTCAAAATTGGTGGGGTCGTGTGATAGTAAATAATGATTTTAAATTATTTACTTGGTCAAAAAAGGGAAAGTGGAATTTTAAATAAATGACTTTATTTAAAATTAGAAGAAAAGTCAGTAAGATAATTAAATAATTAATAATTATTATTTAATTATGGATAAAATGGACAAGGTGGACAATGATTAAATAAATCATAGGAATTTATTTAATTATAAGAAGACATAAGGAATTAACAATGTGCTTAAATAATTAAATAAATTTTTTTTATTTAAATAATCAAGAGGAAATAGTGGACAAATAATAATTAAATAAATTTAAGAATTTATTTAATTATAGAGAGACATAAGAAATTAGCGACGTATTTAAATAAATGTAATTTATTTATTTAAATAGTCAGGAGGAATAAAAGATATAAATTAATTAAATAATTAAGAATTATTTAATTAATAGTTTGAATTTGGACTATAGGATATAATTTAAATAAATTATGTTGAGAAGAAATATGGAGAAAAATAAAGTTTGCAGGCCTAGGTCAATTTTGTGTGTCTACATTTTTCCCCTCTTTGTCATAATGCAGTTTATCGCATTGTGAGAAAAAAAAATAGTTTAGGATATGCCCTAGTGAAAAATAGGATGTGGAAGAATGACGAGGAGATAATGATATGCCCCCTCAAGAGGATATTTGGGTTCAGAGAACATGAGTGGGCTCTCACAATGGATTAAAGGACTAGAAGATGAGGAATAAAAGGATAAGGGAAGATAGATAACGATGATGAGGATGTGAACTAGAAGAAATGTTAGAGCAGAAAAGAGGAATGGTATCACAAAGAAAGAAACCTTCAATATTTTTCCTAAGTACAAATAGGTGTTGCATTAATCATCATGGGGTGATAAAATGTGGTGAATGGACAAAAAATGCCATGATATGACATAGGCCAAGGTGTGTAAGGTCATCCACTTGTGAAAAATAAATATTCATAGACAACGAATGTCCCAACTCATACTAAGGGCTAAGTTGCCCCAGTCTTTTTGCCAAGACAATCAACATATAGTAGTCAGAGAAAAGAGTCAAGAGACATCATCTCTCCTCTAAATCCTTCTTGGGAAATCCTTGAGGAACTAGTAACCTGACTCAAAGAAAAATTCCAAAAGAAAGATAAGACAAGACAAGTCATAATGTCAACAACTAGTTAGAGTGTTTGCCAAAAGTTGATTTGTTTGATGGTTATTTGACTTGATGATTGATGGGTCGATTGTTTGACAAGCCTAGTTTCAGGAAAGACACATGTTTTATAAGATTCTGAGTCTCGTTTTGAACATTTGACCACCTATATAAGGCAAATGATGAAGTTTGACTAAATGACAATGTTTGGTTTCAGGAAGGACACATCCTGTATAAGACATAAGTTGACTAGTTGAGGGTTTGACTATTTTGATAGTTCATTTGGTTTGACTGAGTGACCTTGTTGACTTGTTGTCTTGTTGATGTGTGAACTTTTTGATATTTCAATGATTGTTTGTGTCTTTGTTGACAATGTTTTATTTATTGTGACTGATGTGAAAAAACCTAAAGGACCGACCTAGGTGACCTCAGGGGCTCATCGACAAATGGCCTTGCCTACATTTAGTCATAGAGGCATTGTAGTTTGAAAATGACATGGAATGACTAACATGACTAACTTTGACTCTCTTTTTTTTGGATTTTGCAGTGTTATTTGGATGCTTTTGTGCTTTGAACATGTTTTTATTTTTTTGGATTTTTGAAATGTTTTGATTTTTTTGTATTTTTTTGAGATGTTTTGGAATGTCAATGGATAAAAATTTGTGTATCCTTTGTGTTAGATACCAATGACAAGTGGGGGGCCAAGTCTTGGTGGATGTAGAATAGATAGGAAATAATGGATGGAATGAATGAATGTGTAAGAGAGAAAGGATGTGATCTCAAGGACTATATCGCATAGGAATAACATGCCCCATTGTAGTTATGATTTGACATGACAAAGCTTAGGATAATAGGATGATAATATGGATAATGAAGGGGTTGCTTGGAAGGGATAAGGTATGCCAAGAGAAATCCAAAACACATGTCAAAATTTTTTCCCCCAATCATTATCAAGATAAAAAGGAGGAAGAGAGGATGAATGGACTTGATAGGTTTATGTAGGTGTGGGTAAGGATGGTAATATGGCATGGAAATGGTAGGATATGATAGGGAATGATAAGATGAAAATGATAGGTTGGAAGAGACATTGTGCCCCAAAGTGTAAGTTTCATAGAAGATCAATCTACACATGACGCCTATTTGCTAGGTTTTCATCATGGTACTTATCTAGTGCTCTTGTTTACCAGGTGTTCACCGTTGGACAAAGGGATTTATCCTTACTTTTTTTTTTTGAATTTTTTGAATAGAATATGTGGAATATGGATGAGAGGGACTCAAGCATATAGTTCCATGATAGGTGATATTCCCATTAGAGTGTGATGTCATCACATGGATCATGTCAAGTCATTATGCTCATCAATGTTGGTAGGGTGATTGCATGAGAGTGAGATGGATTAGGTAGATAGTAGATTATGATAGGTGTGATAACGGATTATGATGTGGATTATGTAGGACTAAAAGTGGATTATAATATGGATTATGTAGGACCGAAAGTGGATTATGATGTCGATTATGTAGGACTAATGCAAGGAAGATGGGTGAAATGTTTATGAAAAAGCGTGGACCATAGGGATAGGTTGAGTGAAATATGTAGGAAAATAGTTGAATAATGGGGTGGTAGAGGTATGGAAAGGAATCATGACCAATGACTACACACACCATGAAAATAATTGAATCTTTTGAGTGGATGGTGGTGTAGGAAGCAATGGTGATGTTTGCTTAGTGGATGGATGATGTAAGCATTTAGGGACCCACATAGACTTAGTGTTTTTATGATTTTTTTGTTCATGTGGGATGGAGGAATTTGATATTTTTGCATGGAATGAAATTTTTAAAGGGATGAGGAGGATGGTTTGGATTTTTGAGAGATGGATGCCTCATTTGACTTGCATTTTTGTTTAGGGACCCATATCATTTTAGTTTTGTTTTTGACTTGTCTTTCGAAGGTATGGGTTTGAGTGGATTTTTTAATGTATTTTTATTTGGTTTCTTGCATTTGTACCTTAAGGGACTAGGACCCTTAGGATTTTTGGTTTTATGAAAGGAGGAATCCAATTTTTTATTTTTGAATCCCATGGGGTGGATGGAATGAGCGAAAGCTTTATGTTTATTCAATGTGTGCATTTGTTGGTCATGACTAGGATATTTAGGGTATTTATGAATGATTGGGATATTAGGTGCTGGAAGAAATGGTGGCAAAGTGGATGGAGGGATACGCAGAGTTGGAAGAAGCGAGGGTAAAATGGATGGTGGAAGGTGTATGGTCACATGCTTTTGAAATTTATAGGATGATGGAGGTGGAATGGCAATGTATGTTTTGGGAATATGATAAGGCTTGTGGTGGAAAGTGGACTTTGGATGGATGGAGGAAGTACCAACATCGTTAGGCTATTAACCTTAGGGTGTGTTTCCAAGGTCATATGAGCATGGAGGAGGGACTTTGACATGTAGAGGCTCCAAGATTCCTTGTTCAAGAAGGCCTAATCCTTTTCCTTGATAACTCATTTTTTGGAGCATGTGATTGACTATAGGACTAGGTGTAGTTTGGAAACTAGATTTGAGTTGATTATTGGATGGAGTAGGCAAAGTGGACACTGGTTGTTTATGTCCTAAGGAGGAACACTCATGGATGAAAGTGGATAATCTAAGTGGATATGATGGTGGTTTCAAAATAGGGTCGATGGTGGATGTGGAAGGATCATTAAGATCTTGATTAGTAGTGTGTTCACTAAGCTCCAAGGTATTGGTTTGATCCCCTATGTTTTCTTGGGAGCCACTTGTCTCATCATGGGAAGTGGATCATGTTTGTGCATCATGGATGGGTGAGGTGGAAAGCTCTTGACCATGGAGTGCATAAAGTTAGCTAAGAGGATCATCATGGTCTTATTGATCATAAAAGGGATCTTGATCAAAGATGGGAGCTTGATCATGAATAGGATTAGGTGTGTTATGAATAGAATCATTAGGAGGGTGTTGATATTTATATGAATGAGGGGGTAATGTTTCCTCATGTTTAGGATTGTGCTCTTGACATACCTCATGACTTATTTGAATGGAGGTGGAATGGGATTTCTCATGGAGAGACTTGACATGTTATTGATGGTCAACAACATAGGAGCATGATAGAGGGTGACTTGGACTTACGAGGGGAGACTCTTGAATTGGCTCAAGGGGTTGAATACATGATGGGGTTGTAAGAATGGGAATGGTGTTTGAAGAATCTTTCATAGGTTCAAGAATATGATTTGGATGACATGGCAATGTCTGATTCCTTGCTAGTAGCCCTTGGGTCACATCCTTTGGAGGTGGATGGGTGGATTTGGGTAATTCCATAGGTTTACTTTTGAAATGTTTGAATTTAGGGCCTAAATTTGATGGAGGATTAGATAATGGTGGGTGTAATGAAGATTTTGATGGGTTAGAAGGTGGAGAGGCCAATGGATTAGGACTAAGACATGGTGGCTTAGGGAGAGGCATTTGATTGGATGGTGGTATGATAAAGTTATAGGGTACATGACCTAGTTTATTGTCCCCCTTGTCAATGGTTGTATTATAACATGAGGAAGTTTGATCTTGTTGCAAGGTAGAACTTAAGTTCACATGTGTTTGTTGTGATGTGGCTTGATAGGTTGATGTGGAATTGACATGTTAAGAAATGGATGGATTAGATTGTGGTATGAGGTGGAAGGGGATGGCATAGAAGCTTGAGGTGGCATTGGTTGATCATGAATGGATGGGGGATGATGTTGTGGTTGTTGTAGTTGAAAAGTGGCAATGAACTAATTGGCTTGAGCTAGGAGGTGTTGGATTTGAGGTGATTTAATTTGTTTAAAAATTTGGAAGAGGGTTTGAAGTCTTTGTATGGTTTGGTGGTCTAGGGGTTGGGGTATTTGGTGAAGTATTTGGAGGAGGTTTTGATGTCGATTCATTCCCAAAGGTATGCAACATAGTGCATGTCATCCTTAGAGGTGGTAGGAGGAGCCCCACAAAGGATGATTTTAGGTTTATGTTTTGTTTCATTATTTGAACTAAGGAGACGACCTCCTTGAATTATGATCTTGGGCTTAGGTTTTGTCTCATTTTTTGCATTAGAGGGATAGACCCCTTGAACTATGATCTTGGACTTAGGATTATGATTGGACTTGTTTATAATTAGGGCCATTTTGAAAAGTGTTGATTGACTAGGGCTAGTTTGGTGATGATGTTGAGATGATAAGATTGGATGATTAGGAATGATTATGGTTTATGGTTAGAATGAAAGTTGAATGATGAAGATATGATTGGAGTATGATTACGAATGGGTAGGATGAGATCAATGTGAAATGATGTTTAGGATAATGATTAGGAATGATCTGTGGAAGGACAAGATTGGGTGACTTAATTGATTAGGACGATGACAAGGATGATTAAGATATGATGTAGAATGACAAGGATATGATGTGGATTGGATTGGGATGACTTGAATATGATTAGGAATCACTTGATTGTATGAATTGGATTGATTAGGATGAATGAATGATGAGGAGGATGTGATTAGGACAAGGTGGAATGATTAGGGATGATGACTAGGATATGATTAGGATGAAAGTGACTAGATATGAATGTGTTGGAAGAATGTGTAGAGTGAATTCTATTTATGTTTTTGGTGTTTAGATTGATTTGGAAATGTTTAAATGAATGATCACACATGAATCACTTACGCAAGACACATAAGAAAGTTTGAATTTTGAAATTTGAAGAATGTAACGATGATTAATAAGCAAGCACATGTGTAAGAAACATCAACAAGACCTATGACTAGTCAAGTGGGGTATAGCCAATTAGGTCTCAAGCTATTTTTCACAAGGTTGACTAGGTGTAATTTGAAAGAAAAATCTTGCCACATGGCCAGGAGAAAGGGGTAATGCACCCTTCACCTTCACTTCCCAAAGGTATAAAGTTCTTTGGGGATTAGCCAAGACTGACAAGATTTCAACTCCCAAAGAAGTATGTCTTTAGATTCACACTTCGATTGAGGTCATCCCTTGGAGGGGTGTGTACTCCAAGAAAGCCTCCTAAGAAGGGTATGACAAAAGAAAACCAAGTGAGGTGTTTTAGAGGATACACACACTTGATTCACACTAGCAATTGTTAATTTCCCTTTAGAAATGAAATGCGTGTAAGCAAACAATGGAAACAATTGTTCTTTTTAACCCAAAGCCAAAATGTGTGATGGAGGACAATGGTTCTTTTTAAGCCCAATTTCAATGATGTGATAGAAAAAGAAGATTGATTTAAGGCCCCAAAATCCAAATGTGTGATCAAACAAGTTATTCCTTGTTAATCCCCAAATTAAAGTGTGTTGACAAGTAATGATTAGAAATGAAAGATGGAATGTGTGCATTTATACTTTATTTAGCTCCAAATTTTTGTCCATTTGATCTAGTTTTTCCTTTGAATTTTTTATTTTTTCTGCACATTCGCAATACCAACAACACCACCAAAACCCCAACAAGATAATTGATCACTAATATTAGAGGGTTACCTAGTCAAGAGAAATCTGATTTTTGGAAATGCTTTTTGCATCAAAAATAAAAAGAAAAAGA
The DNA here is from genome assembly GCA_007258455.2 of Sequoia sempervirens. NCBI lineage: Eukaryota > Viridiplantae > Streptophyta > Pinopsida > Cupressales > Cupressaceae > Sequoia > Sequoia sempervirens. Next base: position 48,556 of record VDFB02190843.1, on the reverse strand, counting down.
AAAAACCCTTACTGAAATTTCTAGAGCTTTCCAAAAATATAAATAAATTTGAAAATTTTGTTGTTTTGCACCCAACTTTAATTTTTTTTATGAAAAATCACTAAAAAATTATAAAAAAATTCAAACTAGGTCCAAAAATTCTGATTTTTGGACTGAAGGTGCCAGACATCATTTGAAATTTGTAGAAATTGTTTTGTTAAAATATCTACAACCGTTTGTGAGATATATGCAAATCTTTGTAAAACCTTAATTTTCAAAGATTTGTTTCTTGTCTAATTATTTTTCATCCAAATTAAAAACATAAAAAATAGACCCCTACTATAATTCAAAGATATTTCTAGAAATGTAAAAATATTTGAAAAATTCACTAATTTTCTCCTAAAATTGATTTTTCATAAAAAATAACAAAAAAATTATAAAAAATTAAAAACAGCTTCCAAAAATCTAATTTTTGAACTAGAAGCTCTTGACTTGTCTACAAATTGTAGATTTTTTTTTGTGAAAAGATCTGCAACCATTTGAAAGAAATGGTCAAATATTTGAAAACTAGGGTTTTGTCCCCAAAATGATGCAAAACCTGCAACAAAAAGCTAACAAAAGTTGCAACAAAAAGGATCCAACTCCAAAATTCCTCAAAATTTGTCAAAATATTGAGCTAAAAATTAGTTGTTGGGTTCACCAATGTAACTAAGGTAAAAATCTAGGTTAGCATAAAATAAAATGCAGAAAGTAAACCCTAGCTAAACAATGAAGCACAAAGGAGTAAAAATGCATAAAAGAAAGGAAGAATTTCACCAAATAGCCATCATGCCCTCCATGATTGACCTTCATTTCCCTTCTCCATTTTATGTAAAATGATGTTTTCCCTCAAATTTCTTGTGAGAAACTATGAATATGACAAGACCTAAGCTAATATATAAGGATTTTGACTAAAATGCAAGTGTACTCAGATTTCTACAAGCATAAAGAAGTGTGGAAGCCTAAATTTTGAAGCATGAAGTGTGAGATGATGGAGTGATGAATTAAAGAGATGATGAAAGTCCCCAAATGAGGTTGTCATATCCTTTTTATAAAAAATGCCAATTTTGGATGAATAGCCATGATTGAAATTTGAGAGATGCCCTAAGATCAAAGGTTGAAAAATTGCATGTGACAACCAACAATTCTAGGGTTAGGGAAAAATTAGTTTAAATTTTGAAATGGAGGGGGAAATCAAATCAAAGGTCAAGAATGCATGTGACAAGGGGATATTGGGCATGAAAAAATAAAGCGATTGGAGAGTCAACTAAGAATTTAAAATTATTTGATTCAAGAGGTGATGTTGACCTTTTCAAGTAAAAATTAATTTAATTCAAAAATGGTAGGGTCATGTGATAATAAATAATGATTTTAAATTATTTAATTGGTGGGAAAAGGGGAAGTGGAATTTTAAATAAATGACTTTAGTTAAAATTTAAACAATAGTCAATAAGATTATTAAATAATTAATAATAATTATTTAATTATGGAGAAAATGGACAAGGTGGACAATAATTAAATAAATCATAGGAATTTACTTAATTATGATAAGACATAAGTAATTAATGATGTACTTAAATAAATAAATAAATTTTATTTATTTACATAATTAAGAGGAAATAGTGGACAAATATATTTAATTAAATAAATTTAAGAATTTATTTAATTATAGGGAGACATAAGAAATTAGCGACGTATTTAAATAAACTTAATTTAGTTATTTAAATAGCCAGGAGGAATAAAAGATATGAATTGATTAAATAATTAAGATTTATTTAATTAATAGTTTGAATTTGGACTATAGAACATAATTTAAATAAATTATGTTGAGAAGAAATATGGAGAAAAATAAAGTTTGTAGGCCCAGGTCAAGTTTATGTGTCTACAAAACTAATTACATTGTGTGCATTTTGTTAATAGTGTCCTTGCAACATGAACCACTTTTGGGGATTGGAGTAGAGACAAATATCTATGGAGCTACAAAGACTTTTTTTTTTGAGACAGGGAGTGTAAGGTCAATGTTTGAAATGTTTTTGCATATTTATTTGCAAGAAAGTTTAATTCTTGTAATGTGTGGTAAAATTGTTCAAATTGTTTGATTTTGTCTAATTTTTTCCCATTGCAAAAATGGTGTAGTCAAGTTGCATGTGGGCCCACTTTGAAAAATGCAAGAAATAGGTAAAAAACCCACAATATTTTCAACGAACTATGATCAAACAAGAAAAAATGAAAATGAAACAAAGAACTTGTCTAAGATTTCATGAGTTCACTATGAGTTCATTGAATGTGTAGAAAGGGAGATATTAAATTTCACAAAGGAACATTGAAGCCATTCACTAGAAGTGTAATTTGTCAAAATGACGAACATGGAAAAACATAACCAAGAGCTAAATAACTCACAATGTTTTTACCAAGTGAGATTAAGCATAAAGAAAACCTAGCACTCGTCTAAGATTTCATGAACTAAGTATGCTCACACCAACATGTGATAAAGCAGCTCAAATAGAACTGAATCAAGTATCAAGCTAATCTCTCATTTGTCAAATACATCATCTATCTCTCTCTCTATTGCATACAGTGGGTCTGCCATTTATCTTTGTGCTAGAAAATAATTGAAATATAAACACATTATAAAATTTGTGAAATAAGTTTCATTGGAGAACTAAGTATGTCAAATTGAACTGCAATATATAAAATAGAAACTTGCACATAGGAAAGTAAACTATTTTCTAACATATATAGGGAGAAAATGTCAACTGCAAAACAAAAATAGAAGAAAGCTTAAAGTCAATGAACATGAGGTATAGTTACATAGATAAAAGAGCTAGCAAGAAAAGCATGACAAAAAACAATTGTGCCAAATTGTGTCAGCTTTGTCCACAACATGAATTTTGTCATGTGCTTTTATGCTTTATGTTAATGATTAGGAGTAGCATACCAATGAATGAGATATGTGCACAATTACAATTGGCATTTTTTGTATACGGTGATTACAATTGTTTTTTTACAATTGCATTTGTTGAATTTGGTTTCCAAATAGTTTCTTATTGTTCTTAAATTTTTTTCTTGTTTTTTTATTTCCTACTGAAGAGCTTGTCTATTTTTATCTTTCTATGTTGTTATTGCTAGAAGGGCTAAGGGGACAAATGGATACATATAGTTGGTTGTTGGAAAAGGAACTGGAAGGTCAAATTCTTGTATCATTTTGACAAATAAGCATATTGAATGAAATGTTATGTAATCCATAAACATGAATCCATTTCTATAAAGGGAAGCAGACCGCTACTGTAATTGTCGAATTTTCTTTTGAATTAGTTACTATGCGAGCCAAATTACATTGTTTAAAGTAGTGTTCTCTCTTTCCTATAGTTGGGAATTAAAGACATATTTTGGATAATGAGTTTTGAAGTAGCGAATGCATGTTTAGTCCATTGGATGAAAATTGTGTGAAGTGTGTTGGAGAGCTGGTGGATATGGAAGCACTAAATGCATAGTTAATTCATAGAAACTTAGATGACTGGTAGGCTTTGTTTGTGCTCATTATCATTTGTTTATCATTTGTTGAAAATATTGTGGGTTTTTTAACTTTTGGTTGTGCTTTTGCATGTTTTTTATTTTGTAAAAGTGCAGTGGTCATGAATGGCTTCATTGTTTGTTTACGATACATGGTAAATAGAAGTATTGGGTATGTGCAGGATCATGATGGGCCAAAAAGTGGCAATATGATGGGTATGTCACTGACAAGTATTTTTTACCCAAAATTGATGAAATGAAAAGGGTTTTTAAAGGAGATTCTCAGCTTTCCACTGATATAAATTATGCTCTACTTTGAATTTAATAAGTAATTATTATCCATTTTCTATTCAAATGATGACTAAAGTTTTGATTGATAGGCTGATTGAAAAACATCTATAGCTTTCAAATTGTATCACATTTTTTGAATCCAAAACATGAGTAACATTCTATGTTTCACATACTATAGGATTAAAAAAAGAAAAAATGAATTTCATGAAGTTTTGACCAAGTCAAGGTGGTCAGACTGTATACGAGTTTTTTATATTTTTAAAAAATTTGTAAGAAAAATTCATAATTAATTATTTACTTGGAATAAAATTACAAAAAAAATATGCATCACATCGAGGCATGAGTCCTATACTTATATCTAAAATATTATAAAAAATATTATCATTTTATTGTGGTTAGGGAGCTCAACAAACACCTACTTCTTATTTTTCCCTGAAATTTAAGTACCAACATTGAAATTTTAAATTTTCACCAAATAGATTTTTTTTTTAAAAAGCATACCTAGTAGTTTAGAAATTACATTCAATTTGTTACAGATTCTATTCTTACACATTTTTGAAATAATATAGATAAATTTTTCGAAATTTTACGTGAAGTTGGCTAACTCTGATTTTTTTGAATTGTTTGCCACTTAAGGGCCTGTATTTTCCATGATGATCCTGCACATACCCTATTGGTTGTTGTTAAAAGGACCAACGGGGCAAGTGGGAACATTAAATTACATATGCTTTGAGCAAGGTCTTGTAGGCTATGTGGTCAGACATGCAAAAGGCTAGAAAACCCACAAACTTTTTATGAGTCAAACAAAAATAAGTAGAAACAAAACCTACCAGTCAACTAACATTTCATGAATTAAGTATACATTCATTACATGTGTACACATAATCTAGAAAAACTTGTTCAAACCATTCACTTTCCCCTGTAATGCTTCTACTTATCAAGTATTAAAAATAGATAGACAAGCCACTTACCAGTTGCACACTGTTCCTACAGCTTCGACCATCTATGGGAAAAACACAAAAAATGCTTCAAACAATGCAATTTGATTGACTATGAAAATTTTATGAACAATAAGTGATTATTTCAAAAGAAAACTCAACAAATGCAATTGTAAAGCTACCTACCAAAAAAAACTAACAATTGCAATAACAATCTACCTTTGGACAAAAAAAAATGTGCTTATGAATTACATGACATGCTATTCACTATGCACATCTATCTATTTAGTAAGATAGATTCCTAAACCAAGGTTCTGCTTTATTGTCTAGAAATCTTCCAAAGAATAAATTTGATGCATAGTGGAAGACTTAAAATTAGATAAGAACATAGTAAAATGTCTTAGATATTTAAGTATTTAATGCAATTTGTATGAGCATTGTCACTCATGTGAGGTCAATGTACATGATATGCATGGTTTGCTAGTGAAACAAATTTACTTGAACAAAAATGTATAATAGATCCACACTAAAAGATAGGAAGATAAGCTAAACATAATTTTCAAACACCAAAAATATTTCCTTGAATTGCAAGCATAGGAAAAATACAAAGAGATTACTATTGTGTTTTGTGCATTTTCTTTTCAAATAGTCACTTGGCCAATGACATTGTTATTTAAAAAAAAAAAATCTCTTTTTCCTATAGTCAGGATCTGATGACATATTTTTTGTGCTTGAAAATTACATTTATTTCTTTTTTCTATTGGTTTGAGCAAGTCTATTTTTCAGTTTGCTTTAAGTATATTAGAAAACTAGTTCGACATTGTATATTGTGGAAAATATATTATCAAGAGATGCATATAGTGCAAATTTCAGCAATGGGTCAGTCAGTATGGAAGTGGTGAATACATGTTTGATGCATTAGATGTTGTTGGACTCAAGCAACATTGAGAGAGGGGGTGAATCAATGTTGAGCAATTTTAAATTTTATTAATCTATCCTTTCAAGTGCATAAACCATTCAATCAAAAGAAAGATGCATGAAAAAGAAACAATAAGCCAAAAAACCATAACACAAGGATTTTTACATGGAAACCCTATTAGGGGAAAAACCATGGTGGAGGTCAATCCACAATTTTGAGTACTCAAAATATTGTGTTTAACAAAATGGGAATGCACTTCCATTTAGGAACACTGCCTAGAGCTCGCTACTCAAAATAGGAAGGCTCACTACCTTACAAAAGATTTGGATTACATCAAATGATTGAACTAAGAAGATAGCATCTACAAATTCCTAAGTACAGTTCTGGTCAGGCTCATAGATCAAATTCTAGACCTTCTTTTTGATTTTGCATTTCACTTTGCTCTGCCTTAATTCGCTTCACAAAAATCCTCTTTTACACAAATGAAAATAACTCAACTTCTCTTCTAATATTTTCACACACATCAACACATATTGAACACCACACACACCATTGCAAAATGAATTAACTGATCACATATATATATCCACTACCAAGATTGCAATCGCTCTATGTCAGCTTTAATAAAATAAAAAATATCTTCCAAATGTCGGCTCAAATCAAGAATAACTTTTAATGTGCATCCAAAAGAGTCGACCGTTGCATAGCTAGGACCCAAAACAAAATATTGGAATACAAATATACTTCAAAAAATTCCTCCTTAAAAAATCCACAACACCTAACATTCATTTAGTCAGCCTTCATACACTGATGAACACAAAATTGAACAAACAGATCTCTCAACTCGTACACTAGTTGATGCAATAGCACAAAACTCGAGAGTAAGACATTTCATATACCCAAAGATATTCCCTAAGATACACAACAAAAAATGATAACCTGGTAATGCAAACCACTTGACATATTCAACCTTCTACCAAATACCCTATTCTTCACTCTGCCTTTTGGTATAGTCAGACACTACAGTGCGAACTAGATCAATGAATTTAGTTGCCATCCATGACAACACTAGAAGCCATATGCCAACAATCTCCTCACGCCATATGCGAATAGTCTACCCCTTTGGAATTGATGTCAACACTTAGTGAAAAATAACTAAGTGTCAAAACCTTCAAAACTTCCAAATGCCATAGGTGACAAAACTAAAAAAAATCCCCCTAAGTTTGATAAGGCATTTTTCACTACTCTCTCTCCCCCTTTGACATCAATGACAGAAAATGTTTTCTTTTCTCCCTCTTAAAAGAATAACCAAAACTTATTTGAACAAAACTTAATTCAAAAACTTGAAGAAATACAACCACTAACTAAAGATTATTTTGTGCTTCTCCTTCATCTCTGAAAGAAACTTCTTCCATGCTTCCACTGCAATCCTGGTGATTATGATCATGTTGTTTTTTTCAAATGTTGGTTTGATAATTTTGATGAGGGATTCCAGAATGGTGGAGGAATCTTCCAATACTTCTCCTTTCCTCATTATCTCAATCAATTGTTCCATCCTACATTCAGTTATGTCCTTCACTTTCCAAAAAGTGTTGACAATCCTATTTCTAGTGTTGTGAACACTTGTATGCTCTGACTACAGTTCCTGAATCATTTTCCTTATTGTACTATCAACATCCTGAGACATGTTGAAATTTTCACCAATACCATTTAGCTCTATCTTCTCTTTGTACTTGTTGATTGCATGAGACCATTGAAGAAAATAGTTATAAATGTTGTTTGCTAAGCTTATGCATTGCCTTAGTTCATTCATGTGCTTTTTCAGCTTGGTAAGTAACAATCTGTACTGCTTCTTCAGGTGTAAGATCACTTCTTCTTCTTCCTTATTTTGAGACTTAGATTTCATAATCTCCTTGATGCATTCAATCATCTCTTCTGGTAACTTATTCAGCAAACTCTCCAAATTGATATGATTTTGGACAAAATGAGCACTTAGTATGCTTAAGATCATGTCCTGCTCATGTGAAGGTCTGATAGACCACATATCTGCAATCTTTTGCATTACATCTTCCTCATGAATAAGTTGAATTATTTCTTCCTTTCTTAGATCACCTTCTTCTTCACTTCCTTCTACCTTTTCCTTTCCCTATTCTGATTCAGTTGTTTCTAGTTCTTTTCCAAGGATGTCCTCAGATTCCTTATCAAATTCCTCATTTGGTGTGTCCACAATCACTTGTTATTTTCCTTTCCATTCAACTTTTAGAGTCTTGCATTCTAGTGGAGAACAATCAACAATGTATTTTTCTCTTTTCTTCTTTCTCTCCATCTCACCAGAGGAGGAACCAACCTCAAGTCCTCTTATCGAAATGGAAACACCAGTTGATCCAAACTTCCTTAGCAAACCCTTAAAGAAACTTTCATATACTTGATCATAGTTTTCCAAATTATTAGAATAAATGTAAATCTTTTTGAAAACTAGTTCAATCTCTTCCCATAATACATTGTCACTCAAGGGCAAGAAATTCAAAAAATACATCACAAGGCATATAACCAAAGTACAAAACCCAAAAGGGTAACTTGTCTCTGTTGTTAATTACACATTCTCCATTAGTTGATCTTTCAACAATCCACAAAGATCAAAATCCTGATTTTCCATTTTCATCTTATGTGAAATGTAAATAGCTCTAGCCAAAGTTGTACCTTCTTTGTTCCTAAAAAATACTTTGTAAGATATTCCATGTGCAATGTACCTTTCCACTGAGTCTTTGATTGTCGATAATATCAATGCCCTTTGGTCTCTAGTTACTCTAGTTAGGGTTTCAACTTCTTTATTCCAAATTGATTTCTTCCTCAATACATCCCCAACCTTGCATAACCTAGTTATAGTTGCAATCACTTCTTTCAAGATATGATAGGATTTATCCAAAGTTAGAATATCATCATTCATTTTGTCCAAAATAAACTTAATGATTTATGCATTTTTGAAATATGGGAATTAACTCCAAATTTCCAAGCTTTTATGCTTCGCTTTATTCACTTGCTTCTATTCATCATGCGACAACTTATTTCTTTCAAATCCAATCTTCTCACAACTATATTCATCTAGGTTTATCTTCCCTTTCATTTGTTCCATTTTCCCTTTTGTATGCACATCAAATTAAATTGAAATTTTAGAAATACCTAATGAATTAGGGTTTCACTGTTGAATTCTCCTCACACTTTTGAAATTATAATGCAGGGAGCTCTCCATCTCCTTCTCTTTGATACAAAGTGACAAATGAGGGTTTCAAGTTTCTTTTTATATTTCGCACACCTAACTTTTGTTGTAATAAATGTTCTTTCCGAAACACATCCCGAATACCCTATTTTCTCAGTTTCCAACCAAAAACCTCTATGAACCTTCAAATCAACATAATTTCCTTTTCAACTATTTCACCAATAATTGTAATGCACTCACCTATATCCCAATGTCGATTACTAGCAGGGGGTTTTAAGAAATTTTCTTGACAACTCCCCCTAGGCCAAAGGCCTAAAACTAGTTCCTGAAGGAATTACCAAAAGTATGTTTTGGTGTATTTCCTACAATAGAGGAACTCTTCTTCACCCATGTCTTCTTCATTTGATCTCTTATTTCATCCACAATTACTTTCCCTTTTCCTTTATCCATTTCTTTGCATATTCTTGTCTTTGTATACCAAACCTCTTCTATCCATATTCTTGTTTATGCAGAATCTAGCAATGTGACTGTATTTGTTGCAATTGTAACACACAAAATTTCCTTGTTTATACCAATCCTTCCATTTATTTATTCTCGATCTTCATTGATTAGCAATATGCCAGAATCTTCCATAGGTATAACATTCTACATTCCTTCTATTGATAGAGTTGTTTTACAAATTTCTACACTCAATTGACTTATGACCAAACTTGTTGCAATTGAAACACTGACTGGAAAATGATGAATCTCTTGATTTAATTTTAATTCTACACTAAGCAACTATATGAACAAATTTATTGCATGCAAAAAAATATCTATTAAAATTTTAAGCACTAGGTTGTCTTACCAAATGCCTTTTTGCTTTGTCCATCTAATTTCTTTGCCTAGGATTCCTTTGTATAGATCTAGAACTTTCTCCTTTTTCATAACCAGGACCTCACATATCATTTGCATTATTTTTTCCTTGAGTCAGATCATCAAGCTTAATTGAGCTAATCATGAACTTCTCCTTGTATTCATTTGTAGTAGTTAGTTCATCTCTATGAATAACAATCTATTTTTCAAGCTCTTCTTCATTGTCTCTGGATTGTTGCAATTCCATTTCCAACTAAATGAATTCTCTATTAAATCTATTGCATTCATCAGTTCCTTCTTTGAGGGTCTGGACAAGTTTTTCCTCATTCTTCTTTCTTTCTTCAATCTCCTTAGTCATCTTCATCGCCATAGATTCCATCTCATGCTTCATGGTAGCATTGTCTCTAGCAAGATTTTCACATTCTTTAGTTATTTCCTTCAAGGTTTGATTTAGATGATAATCATTCATCCTCCTGCTCTCTTCAATGATTTTGCTCTCTTTTTACTTTATTTGATCACAAAGATCCTTTCTCCTTTCTCTATATTTAATAACTCGATCCTTCATCTTTTGAATGAATTTCTCAACATCCTTAAGATTTCCTTTCAATTCTTGGAATTCTTCCTTAGACTGATCAAGCTCATCAAGAGCCTCCACAAGCTACTAGTGAGGACTACCAAAGTCCACTACATTCCAAGATCTATTAAAATTCTTTAAGAAACTTAGCTCTGATACCAAATATTGGACTCAAGCAACACTAAGAGGGGGGGTGAATCAGTGTTGAGAAATTTTAACTTTTATTAATCTCTCCTTTCAAGTGCATAAACCATTCAATCAAAAGAAAGATGCATGAACAAGAAACAATAAGCCACAAAACCATAACACAAGGATTTTTATGTGGAAACCATGTTAGGCAAAAAAACATAATGGAGATCAATCCACAATTTTGAGTACTCAAAATATAATGTTTAACAAAATGGTAATGCACTTGCATTCAGGCACACTACCTAGAGCTCATTGCTCAAAATAGGAAGGCTCACTTACAAAATATTCAGATTACATCAAAAGATTGAACTGGGACTATGTGATCGAAAATAATATGCGTAATTGAATTTGAAACAAATACTATTCAAGCACACCAATAAGACGTTGTATCAAAACAGAACATAAAAAGTAAATAAATACAAACTCATTATTTTGCTTCAATTGTCGTCCTATTGTCCTCTATCTTCAGTGTTTTTGTCGATTCCAGCTTTTGCTCTCAGATTTGTAGGCTAGGCTCAACAAACTGTCTTCCTAAAGAACGAGATTTTAAATGTGATGTATGATGCAAGATTAAGCTATGATATTGAATCAAACTAATATGCTTGAAGTAAACATGATGCTATGATATGAGAATACTAAATGAATTAAATGCATGAACTCTAATTAATTACCTATTACCAATGCTTGGATTCACACAAGTATTTATAGAGTTTTTCGAATGATTCTGATTGGCTGTCTTGATTGACGGTTGTGATAATTCCTGGCAGATCGAATGGATGAAGAAGGATGAAACTGAAGAGAAAATAGAAGAAAATTTGAAAAAAGATTTTTCTATTTTTATGAAAGAGGAAAAGATAAGAAGATAAGAAATCATCTTTCTTTAAAAGAATAAAAGAAAGATTTAAAAGCTGATAAATAATGAATTAGAAAATTCAATTATTTATTTGTGGAGGATATTCATCTTTTTCTTAATTAAATGAAATATTTAATTAAGCTTTTAAAAGCAAAAGAAATTTTGTGATAAGAAGAAAGCTTTAATTAGGTTTTTTTGAAGAAAAGCAGAAGATCTCATATTTAAATAAAATATTTAATTATGATATGAGAAGAAAACAAAAGATTTCACAATTCAATAAAATATCTAATTGTGATTTAGAAAGAAAGCATAAGATCCTTTAATTAAATAAGGTTTATTTAATTAAATCACTTTTATGAAATTAATTAAATGAAACATTTAATTAATTAGAAGAAGAATTTAAAATAGATGAAAAGAAATATTTAAACTTAATTAAATCAAAAGATTTAATTTAAATTCAAATAGTGATAATTTATTTAAATAAATAAAATGTATTTATTTAATTAATTAAGTGGATGTATGAAAATAATTAAATAAAATAAATTTATTTAATTATGAAGGAAGAATAAGATGAATGAACAATATAATTAAATTAATTAAATTTAATCATATGTAGAGGATTTTAGAAAACTAATTAAATAATAAATATTTAATTAATTGTCAGGATTATAGACATGACCATTTTTATGCGTATACATTTTGCCCCTCTTTGAAGTGATGTGTGAAACACATTGCTTCAAAGAAAATAAAAAAAATTGCCCCTGATATGTTTCTGATTTTTTATGCCGATGATGCCCCCTCGGGAGATAAATCACGGAAGATGATGTTGAGAATGAGAGGGGAACAATGATTTAGCTCCCGATAGATGATGTTTGTGATGGCCCAGTGAAAAATAATATGGAAAGAATGGAAAATGTCATTAAATTCCACCCTAAAAGACCCTTAGAAGGTAAAAGGGGTAAAATGAAGTGTCATTTTCACCCTACTGCTACAGTGATAGATTCGAGCGAGTGCACCGATACCAGAGACCAGCTGCGTATGGACCACCGGTGAGTGATTCCAACCGTTTATGATTTCAAATTGTGCCTTTTGAATTGATTTTTCAAATGTTTTAAATCGGATTTTAGTTTTTTTCACACGTTTTAGCGCATTTGAGAAAAGTTTTAGCGCATTCAAAAAATTCCTTAGCGCATATAGAAAATCCCATAGCGCATCTAGGAGTAGGTGAAAAATTGATCCTATAGCACATTTGACAGATAGAATAGGGCATATAGGCTAGAATCGGCTACGTTGATCCTGTAGCGCATCTAGGGCACAAAATTGTGTGCATCTAGGGATAGGGTTTCAAATTGATTGAGTTGCGCATATGAGAGTTAAAGTGGCGCATTGGTAGGATAGAATAGCGCATCTCGAGTTTTAGCACATCGAGGAAACAGTTTAGCGCATATGAGAAATACTTTAGCGCATTTGTGTTTTAGCGCATCTGGGCAATAGAATAGCGCATTTAGGAAATTTTCTACATAACGCTTGTGTGATGAAAAATGATGATTTAAATTGCTTCCTTAGTCAATAGATAGATAAATTGTAGTACCATCATGCTGATTTGATAGAAAATATGATAGAGGACTGATAACTTTGCTTTCAAAATAGAAAAAAAAGAGTAGATAGCTGATAACATTGTGACGAACAATCAAAGAGGAAATTGATTGATTGATTGATTTTGTGGTTGATAACTTTGCTTCTCTCAATTGAAAAACAAAGAGTAGATGTTTGATAAATTTGCTTTCTGCGATAGAAACCAAATAGTAAGATGAGGATATAAATTTGCATTCATGATTGAAGTACAAATAGAAAATGATTTGTGTATTGATAAATTTTCTTTCTTGAAAAGAAAAAACAAATAGTAGATGATGATAGAATAGATTGATTTGATATTTAGATAGATTGATGTAGCACTTGATATGGGTCACTGAGAGATAGATCACATGATCTGAATCTGATTAATGTGTCCTTTGTGATGGTCAAACAAAATAGGAGGCTTTCAAAAGCCTCCAAATTAGAGAGCGGTTCCCATTATGTTGGGAGCAGATAGAGAGCGGTTCCCATTATGTTGGGAGCGGATAGGAGAGCTTACTCCTGCAGAGTTACAGTTAATTGCAGATTGTGGACTGGGACCTTTGTTGGCGATGTCGCGAGGCATTCGGGCCAACAGGGGACTATTGACCGCTTTGGCAGATAGATGGCACTCGGAGCATAACACTTTTCACTTGCCAACTGGTGAGATGAGTGTGACACCCGAGGATGTGTACAGGATTCTAGGGATCCCAGTTGTTGGTGCCCTTGTGGTTTATGACCACAAGGAGATTGGGGGTACCGAGGCGCTATGACGGGTATGTGGCGATGCAAGCATATGTGGTTACTAGATAGATTGGGAGAATTTTAGTAGGTATCCAGCCTTAGTTGTTGTATTGGCGGCATTTATTGGAGGCTTCCTTGGACCGGACCATCAGTCGAAGGGATTTACAGTTGGCTGGGGTAGGATGTTGGAGTGGTTGGTGACACAGCCACAGAGATTCGCCTGGGGGAGCTATGTATTGGCTGACATGTATCATGATCTCCATCAGGTTGTATATAGAGGATCCACTAGTTTGGTGAGTGGGGTGACGCTTCTACAAATCTGGGCGTGGGAGCATATTGCGATCACGAGACCACATTGCACGAGATATAGGCCAACAGGGAGACCCTATGTGTATGCATATTCTGGTGCACTTGTCCAGTAGAAGTTGGGCAAGGTAGAGTATTGGCGACGCGTATTGGATGATATTGATGCAGTGATATGGAGACCCTACACAGATTGCGAGGCATGGGCGACTGATCACTTGGAGATGCCTTTTATTTGTAGACCACGATATCTAATAGGGCAGACCCCCTTTATTATTGAGAGATTTCTGGAATTATGGGTCCTAAGATAGTTTGGATTTACACAGGGTATGCCCCAGGGCATTGCTCATTATGGGTGGTGCAAGGGTGATCTAGGATGGGGACCTTGCATTCGATACCAGGCAGCATACACAAAGTATTCTACCTTACAGCCCGAGGTATGGACCGACAGGCTAGAGGTGCAGGATGCAGGGATGACGAATGATTATCCACAATACTTTCATACACATCCATTTCTATGATTTACAGTGCCAGATGAGCCACAGGCGATTGGGGTAGCGCCACAGCCAGGGGCAGGGAGATAGGAGGATGTGGCCGGCAGAGAGTAGGTGATGGGTGGCAGAGAGCAGGTGATGGAGGAGGAGGAGGGAGATGAGGAGGGTGAGGAGAGCGGAGATAGAAGAGAGGAGAGTGGAGATGGAGACGAGGATAGCTCGGATGATAGAGATGATAGGAGAGATGATGGGGATGAGGAGAGGCAACAGAGGTTGGATAGTCTAGGCAGAGCATAGATTGTTCGGCGAGCTAGATCTGGTGGCAGACCACGGATAGTGATTAGGGTGTCATCCTCTTCTCAGCAGACATAGATTGCTGCATTGCAAGGTCAGGTTCAGACATTTCAGGGACAGTAGGCATAGCTACAGAGCCAGCTAGCTCAGGCTCAGAGTGTGATAGTGTAGTTACAGGAATAGCTTGCATAGGCCCAGATGCAGATACAGGCTCAGGCACAGGCACAGGTTCAGGCTCAGGCATAGGTACAGGTACAGGCTCAGATGCCCGCCCCTGATTCCTAGGTGGCACAGTTGGTAGCAGAGAGAGATGATCTTAGACAACAGGCACTGGAGGCCGAGGGTGTGGCACAGAGACTCATGGGTACCGTAGAGAGTACCTCATTACAGGAGGCCATTGCAGAGGGATTTGAGGCAGCCAGAGAGGCCGAGTACTATAGAGTTTGATATGAGGAGATATGCCCTCCCGAGCGGCAAGAGCCTTATCCCCGATCACATAGCAGGATGAGGACCCGATCACAGACATCGATACATGGTAGAGAGGTTACAGGGCCTCGACAGGATCCTGATGTAGGGACTAGTGGCAGGCCACCTCCTTCCGGACCAGCTCCTTCAGGGGCATCTACGAGCTAGTTGTTTGGGGCAGATATATTTTGCACATATGTAGGGCATGTATATTGAGTTTTGATCATATCTCATGTATTATGTTTTGAACTTTTTAGCTTCATTAGACATTGGACATTTGTATTACTTTGATGAGCGATGATATGCAACGGCGATGTTTTTGATGATGATCTATTTGTGCATTTTTGATGTGATATGGATGCTATTTTTATGCATGTATGATATGAGATGGATTTTGATATGTTTTTTTTTTTTATTATTATTTTTGCAGACTAATCTTATGATGCAGGATGATCTAATGATATGATGCAAATGGATGATCTAGGATGTAGATGCAATGATTATGATAATGTAGACATGAGATGTTGATTTTTTGAATTTTGTTTCAAATGCAGAAATGAATAGTATGTATATGAAATGCATCATGAAATTGTGATATGAAAATGGTAGATAATGAATATGATATTGATAATGATAATGATGAAAAGCTAAATGATATGTTTGGTAATGTTTATGTAATGACAATGACAATGTGATGATAATAGGATAATTATGATGTGAATGCAATAATATGAAATGAATGAGTGTAATGGTAATTAAATGATATAAATGGTAGTAAATGATAAATGATAAAATGATGAATGATGATGATAATGATAGAAATGAAATAGAAATGATGATGATAATGATAATGAATATGAACGAGAAATGATAATGATTGAGAAAGGATAAATAATGATAATGATAAATGAATGAGAAATGAGAATGATAATGATAATAATAAAGATAATGATAATGATAAAATGATAATGCATATAAAAATGATAATGATACTGATAATGAATATAAATGAGAAATGATGAATGAATATGATAATGATAAAATGATATGAATGATGAATGATAATGAAGGATAAATGCTATGAGAATGATAATGATAAAATGATAATGATAATGATAAAATGATAGTGATAATGAAAATGGGAAATGAATGATAAAATGATAATGAATGATAAAAATGAATGAATGAGAAATGAATCAAATGTCCCAATGTCCTCCACAAAGAGTTCAAAACTACATGACAACCGTTAATGTTTTCATTCAGCCTTTCAAAACACTGATGTGAATCCAATATGCAGATATATACAATGATCTAACAAATATGCAACTAAATGAAACTAACCAATTTGTTGAGCCTGTTATAAGCCTTCTGGAATCATCATAGAGCATTTAAAATGTTGGAAGTATGTACAAGCATCAGAGGGGGAATTAGTGCCAATGATGACCTGAGTACAACTTTCATGATTTTTGATATAGCAAGCGAACACAAGCATTGAGGTATAATGGAACCTAGATGACCTGAGCATTTCTTGCATAAACAGACAAAGATTAACCACCCTTCTGATGCAAATGTGGAATTGTCCTCAATGATATTGCTTTGATAATCATGTCTCGTGACATATGTGCATCAGATTGATCGTTAACCTCAAGACAGCAGACAAAGAAAAATCATTCTCGTTCCTTGCCACTCTAGTTCAGGACATCATCAAGTGTGCTCCAGAGTAATGATATCGAAAATCAAACAACCTTTGTTCAAAGTGTAATACTGTTATTTCATACATTATTCATATTTTTGGATCATCCAATAGACAATGATATGGCATCTGCTGAAAATTGTTCATGATAAGGCTCGATGATCGGATAAGGTTTCGCGTGAGTTTGTTGTTTGTTCGCATGATCAAATTTTATGACATTGTTTAGCTGTTTTAGTATGCTCTGAAAGTTAAGTGTCCCCAGTTGAGTTTTTGCCCCGTTTATTGACACAACTTGCGGAAAGGAATATGTACAACGATCAAGCCATGGTAAGACGTTTTATGATGGCAGGATGATGCAATAATAACCCTAAGATGCGAAAAAGAAAAGATGCAGAAAAAGGAAGTTGAAAAAGCCAAAGTGCAAAATAGGAACTAATAGATGGAGAGGTACAGATAGCGTCTGTTTGCCAGATTTTCACTATTTTTTTTTATTGCATTTTTCTAAATTCTTTTTGATTTTTTTGTATTTTTCTGTCAATAGACTGCCTGTTTGCCAGGTTTTCACCCTGTGACACTTTTTTGATTTTTTTGAATTTTGAATTTCTTTTTTTTCTAGGACTTTTTCTACTGTTTTTGTATCTTCAATACTTTTTCTCTGTTTTTGTATTTCTTCAAGACTTTTTCTCTGTTTTTGTATTTCTTCGACTTTTTCTTCTTTTTTTGTATTTCTTCATGACTTTTTCTGTTGTTTTTGTATTTCTTCATGACTTTTTTTACTGTTTTTGTATTTCTTCATGACTTTTTCTTGTTTTTGTATTTCTTCATGACTTTTTTTGCTGTTTTTGTATTTCTTCATGACTTTTTCTGACTTAAACATAATATTTCTTAAGATGCATGCTATTGATGGGTTCATCAAATAGGTCTCCTTCTGGCGTTGATAACTTGTATGCTCCCGAACCGTAGACTGCAATAATCACATAAGGGCCTAGCCAATTAGGTTTGAACTTTCCTTTCTTTTCTTTGTCTTGTTGATTACGTGGATTTTATTTCAGAACCAGATCACCCACCTAAAAGGTACATGGCTTTACTTTGTGATTATAACTACGAGACATCATCTGTTGGTATGCCTTCAAATGGTTAGCCGCTCTCTATTTCTTTTCATCTAGAAGTTCTAATTCTTGTAGTCGGGAAACTCTGTATTCATCATCTGTTATGAGACCTTTTAGTGATACTCTTCGTGATGGTATTTCAACCTCTAAAGGCAATATGGCTTCTGCTCCATAGACAAGAGCAAAATGTGTTGCTTCCGTCAGCGTTCGGACACTAGTTCTATAAGCCCACAAGGCGAGATTGAGTTGAACATGCCAATCCTTCCCTGAGTCATTGACGGTCTTCTTCAAAATCTTTAGTATAGTCTTGTTTGAGGCCTCTGCTTGGCCATTCCCTTGTGGATAGTAAGGTGTTGAATATCTATGTTGAATATGGAATCTTTCACAAAGGTCATTAACATCCTAATTTTTGAAAGGTCGACCATTATTTGTAATAATGGCATTAGGAATACCATATCGACAAATAATGTAGTTGAGTATGAAGGATGAAATTTGTTTTCCAGTGACTTTAGAGAGAGGTACTACCTCAATCCACTTAGTGAAATATTATGTCGCCGTGATGATGAACTTATGCCCATTTGAGGATGAAGGATGAATTTTCCCTACTAGATCTAACCCCCATTGAGAAAATGGCCAGGTTGGTGTGAATGAGTGAAGCTCTTGTGCAGGAGCATGAATAAGATTTCCATGAATTTGACATTTGGAGCATGTTTTAACAAAAGTGAATGATTCCCTCTCCATTGTAGGCCAGTAGTAACCCATTCTAATCAATTTCTTGGATAAAGTTAGTCCACTCGAATGAGTACCACAAATTCCCCCATGAACTTCTTGTAAATCTTTTTCAGATTCGTCACGTTCAAGACATCGAAGTAAAGTACCATCAAGACCGCAACGATAAAGGGTATCAGCGATAAGGGTATATCGAGAGGATTGTCGGATAAAGTTACGTTTTTGGTTACGAGATAAGTCAGGTGGTAAAATGTCATCTTTTAGGTAGGCATAAATTTTACCATACTAGGGTGAATTGGATCCTACCAAGTGGCAGAAATAATTTGGCTTTCGGGTGTGTCATAAGTAGGTGCAAATAATTGTTCCACCAGAAATTCATAGCGAGTCTATTTTTCTGGGAGTTGTACCAATGATGTGATCGTAGCCATAGCATCAGCTGATTTGTTATCAATCCTTGGAGTTTGTGTGAACTGAATTTCCACAAAATACTTTTTGAAGTCATGATCATCTTCTTGTATGGCAACAATTTGTCATCTTTAGTCTGATAGTCATCATTGATTTGGTTAATGACTAACTATGAGTCACCATAAACTTGTAGCTCAGTAATCCTCCATTCCAATGCTGTGTTTAATCCAGTGATTAGTGCTTCATATTCAGCTATGTTATTGGTGCATAGAAACATTAGCCTATATGACCGAGGAATGGTATGTCCTTGAGGGGTGACAAAGAGAATGCCTGCCCCCAATCCATGTTGAGTAAAAGAACCATCAAAGTATAAGGACCATAGTTGCTTGAACTCTACAGTGAAAACATCGGCATCTGGAAATTCAATGTGCAAGGGGTGATATGCTTGTAGAGGAGCATCTGCTAGTTGATCAACAATAACTTGTCCCTTGATTGCTTTGTGATCAATGTAGTGGATGTCAAACTCACTCAAAATCATGACCCATTTTGCTAACCTTCCTATTAGTGATGCTTTACTTAGTAGATACTTGAGTGGATCAATTTTTGAAAGAAGATTGATTGTATGAGTTAGCATGTAATGTCAAAATTTCTGTGAAGCAAAGACTACTGCTAAAAAAGCCTTCTCAATGAAAGTGTAGTTAAGTTCATGACATGTCAGTGTTCTGCTGATGTAATAGATTGCACATTTTTTCCCTTCATGGTCTTCTTGTGCTAATAATGCCCCCAAGGATGTCTCGGTTGCGGCAATATACATGATCAATGGTTTGTCTGAATTTGGTGGTACTAGAACTGGTGGGTTCATCAGGTACTACTTGATTTGTTGAAATGCCATTTCACATTTGTCATCCCATCTAAAAGGAACATTCTTATGCAGGAGATGTGTGAACGGTAGACTTTTGTCAACCAATTGCGTAATGAATTTTCTTATGGATTGAAGTTGCCCTTGTAATGATCTTAATTGACTGATGTTCTTTGGGGGAGGCATCTCCATGATTGCCTAAACTTTAGCAAGATCTACTTCAATTCCCTTTTCTGAAACTATATATCCTAAAATTTTTCCATATGTGACCCCAAAAACACATTTCTTGGGATTTAGGCGAACTTTGAATTTTTCCAATCTGGTAAATATTTTTGATAGTATCTCTAGGTGTCCTTCTCTAGTGTATGATTTTTCCAATATGTCATCCACATAATCTTCCATGAATGTGTGCATCATGTCATGAAAGATCGTAGTCATAGCTCTTTGATAAGTAGCCCCAGCATTCTTTAGACCGAAAGGCATGACATTCCAATAGTATGTTCCCCACGGACAAGTGAAAGTTGTTTTCTCTTGGTCTTCTGGTGCAATCTTGATTTGGTTGTAACCAGAGAAACCATCCATTAATGAATACATGGGATGGCCAGCTATTAAATCAACTATAGTGTCAATGCTTGGAAGTGGAAAGTCATCCTTAGGGTAGGCCTTGTTAAGATCTCTGAAATTAGTGCACACTCTAATGCATTTATCTGGCTTTGCTACTGGGACAATATTGGAGATCCATTCTGCATAGGCAATTGATCTTATAAATCCTGCATCTAGGAGTTTCTTGAGTTCCTCTTTAACCAGTAGTGCAACATGAGGATGCATTTTTTTGAGTTTTTGTTTCACTGATTTAGCTCCTGGTTTGATAGACAAATGATGCATTATGAGATCAAGATCAAGACCTGGCATGTCTGCATATGACCAAGCAAAATTAACCTGATTTTCTTTGAGAAAGTTCATAAACCCTGGGATTTCATTATCTGTCATTGATTCAGCTACCTGTAGAATCCTTGGATTATCTGTAGTTGCAATATTGATTTCCTTTGTAGGCTCGATCAAAATGGGTGATCGCTCATGATAGTGCTCCAGGAGAGTGTCAAGAGTCCCATCAGCTGGTGCCTTGAAAAGGTTTTCACCATCTGATACGCTCTTTATTTTATCTTTTACTTGATCTAGCACTGCCAGATTCTGGTTTTCATCACTAGATCATTTTTCTTTATTTTTATTTTTGCAGCTAGGAGACTTGACACTCTCCTGATTAAAAACTTTGTGCTAAAAATCACTAGTGGAACAATCATTTACATCGTCTGCGGAAAGGAAGTTTATGATAGCTTCGTCATTTGGAAAAATAGGTATATCAATAGGTTCAGTTAGATCCCAGTCAATGAGATCAGGATGGATTAAAGGTAACAAGTCATTTGGTCATGTGAAATCGGCAATGGTTAGGGTCAAAATAGAGTTATCGGTAGGATTCGAGGTATGAGGTAGATCAATGATGGTACTATTCTCCTGATAGTTTTGTTCATTAAAATCTGACTCAGTATCACTAGACTCATAGTTGCTTTGTAGTTCAGATTCTTGTGGTTGGGACCCTGAACCTTCTCCTTTGATTAAAGTTGGTGTATATTTGTGTATGACATCTACCTCTTTGTCTCTCCAAAATTCATCATCATGGATGGTATCCCATTCATATTCAGCAGAATTTGTATCAGAGTTATTTTCTATGAAGTTCAGGATTGATGCCAAACATGCCTCCTTCTTATCAAAACCTTCTTGTAATGTAAAGACATTCCCCTATGATTGGTTGGATGGAGTAGAGTCATAGCCTAGTCTAGTTTTATCATATGCAGCCAGCCCTGGAAGATGGATAGGCTTGACTACACCTTCTTTTCTTTTTCCAATATGGCCATTTTCATAGCCCATCTTTTGCATGATGGAATATCCTTTCCCATAATTGTTTCATCTTCATCCTTATAAAGCCAATTCAGAATTGTTGTATCTTCACAATCCCCCAGAGGGAATTTTTCTTTGATAAATTGTCCATTGAACTTGGTAGTTGGTTCTATTTGTAGTTGTGATGATGTTGATGCTACTGATATATGTTGTTGTGTAATAGAAGGTTGTCCATGTGATCGAGGTGATGTAGGTAGATTAGCAAGACAGAGAGAATATTCCCCAACTCCACATTCCTTGAACTGCAGTTTCTTATCAAAGCTTTTGGCTAATTGACTGATTTGTGTATCATTCTTAGGAGAAGTACTAGCAAGTGCTTCTCGATTGTTTGGAACCAAAGTATCCTGACTAGCTTTGATGTTAGCACAAGTTTGGGTGTTTGAATTATCAGCTGATATAGTGATTTCTTGTCCGTCATATGGAAACTTAAGACATTGATGGTACGTGGACAGAACAACTTTCATTTCATGGATCCAAGGACGACCCAACAAGATGTTATATGCTAGATCCTGTTCTAATACTTGACAAAATGTATTTTTGATAACAGGTCCCACTCTTATTGGTAGCATGATTAGACCTTTAGACATTCTTTCTTCATCATCATAGGCTTTAATAGTAATCTTTCTTCTAGGATCAATGGAGTCCTCATAAAATCATAAAGCTTGGACTAACTTCAAGGTACATATATTCAAACCAGCCCCTCCATCTATTAGGACACATTTTACACGGAACTTGTGGATCATGACCTCTAAGTATAATGATGAATTGTGGGGATGAGTCATGGAAACATCATCTTTGTCAGAGAATGAAAGACATGTGGGTGAGGACAAGTGTCCTACCATGGCTTGAAATTGGTTCACATCCAAATCCGTGGATACAGTTGTTTCAAAGAGGGATTTGTCTAAAATTTCCTTATGTGCAGGAGATATCTTCAGGAGTTCTAAAATGGAAATTTGGGCTAGAGTTTTTCGAATTTGGTTAACTAAGTCATATCGATGTTGAGGGAAGGGCTCAGTGGATTTCGAAGAAGCACCTTTCAAGACAACTTTAGCTTGTGCTCTTGTTGTGACATTAACTTGTCCATTGTCTATCTTCTCTTTGATTTTTATAATGTTGATTCGCTCATCATCCATGTAGAGGTGACGGATTATAGTGTCATTGATTTGATTCACATTTTTGTCAGAAGTTTCTCCCTTTTGATAATTTGGCAAAGGATTGCGAAATGCTTGGTGATCTTCATTGGATTTTTGTTGTCCTTCTATTGTGATAATGCCATTGTCAATTAGGTCTTGAATAGCATGCTTCAAAGCTTGGCAATTGTTTGTACAATGACCTATGCACCTATGATAGTCACAATAATAAGCTTCATTCCATGATGGAGGTTTTACACTAGGTTCATAATTACGTTGAGGTGGCAAAGTAAGGACATTTTTTTCCATAACCTCTTTGAAAGTAGATTCCAAGGATTGTCCTAGCGGAGTAAAATTTCTCTTATTAGAGAAGAATGAAAAGTGTTGTGGGTTCGTGTTTGAGGCATTCCCTAAGGTGTTGTTGTTGTTGTTGTTTCCATGGTAATTTTGATTACTGGCAGTCCCTTGATTAAGAGTAAGATTTTGATTCATGTTGTTCCTTGGTGGGGGAGGATTGTTTCCTTGATTCGTGATAGAATTGACATTGTTGTAATTATTGTTACGAGGAATATTTGGAGTACTCAGAACAAACAACATAGTTGAGACATGATTTGTATCTACAACACCATCGTTTACAATGTTTTTGTTGCGAGTCCAAAATTTAGATTTGTCTTGATTGTTATAATGGCTAAATGAGCTAGGGTTGTCCCTGTCAAGTTTTATTGTCCCTCTTTTGACCAAAGCACCTTCAATGGTGATGGCATCCTCAATCAATTTCTCAAAGGGAGGTGGACAATGTAGATTTAGGCGATAGTTCATTTCTGTATTTGGTGTTGGATGTTGTAGGCGTATTATGTTATGAACAAATTGATCAATTCCTCAAATGTTTGAACAGGAGGTGTAATCTTAGATAACCATTCCATAGAGTTAACTCCAAGGCTCCTAGGGAACAATCACAACAAGTAAGTGTCTTTATGTGCAAACTCTAAAGTCACGTTTTGAAAATCTCTCACGTGATCAATTGGATCTGATTTCCCATTATAACGATCAAATTTGGGAATTTCACAATGTTTAGGAAATGGAATCATATTGAGACTTCTATCAGAAGGATAAGGACATATGTCATCAAGAGTGTATTTCTTTGTTGTGGTTCCCCCTTGTAACTCTTTGATTTGTCCTTGGAGTGCCTTAAATTGTTGAGTGAGAATAGTAAGATCAGATGGGGATGTTTCTTCTTCTTTGCTCTTTAATTTCTCAGTATCAAAATCCTTAGGCAGTTTAGCTCCTTGATCAGCTAGGAAGAGAAAATACTTTTATTTGTCACATTGTAGGATATTTTCTATGGCTTTAAGAAAATTGGGGTCTTGTTTAGCCTCTCTAATGTGAAGTTCTTCCTCTTGCTCATTGTCACTATCTACGGGATTTTTGTTCATGTCTTTGTACTTATGAGATGGATTTTCCTCTCTATCAGCCATATTGTCATCACTGAAAAGAGGATTGTGATTCACACTAAAATGAGGATTACCACATTCACCTTCTTCTTGAATGTTATGGGTAGGAATTTCTCGTTGAGATTCTTCTCCTATTTTGTTGTATTGAGATCTTGTAAAAATAGGCATATGAAAGAAATCTTAGGATATGATCAAAAGGTCACTGAAGGATTTGACTAGGATGCGTTGAATATTCAATCAAAGGTTGTGGTATATTCTCAAACTCAAGAGGTTGATTAAGATTGTGATGTTGAGATAACGCTAATCTTTGATAATAAGCTTGAGTAGCTAAAGGTTCTACAGCGTAATCGTTAGTGAATCCTCTAATATAGTCTTGGTATCTATGGAGAAATTTGCGATAATGGAGCAAGACAAGTCAACTTTTATACACAAATTCTCTGCGATCTAAGGTTTCTTTGTAACTTAAGTTTGTTTTGGGTTTCTTGATCCTATTGAAGACTAATTTCTTGACGAACTTGGTTGATTTCCACTTCCTCAACATGGGAGAGAAATGTCAGAAATTTAGGTCTGTAAAATTTTTGTTTTGATAGAAACCTAAAAGCGCTATTCTGTTCCCCAAATGCACTGGAGAAAAAGTCAAATGCGCTATAGAATACCTCAAATGCGCAGAAACAGAGCGCAGATGCGCTAAACCAAGAGGTAGATGCGCTAAAATAGTCTCTAAATGCACTGAAAAATGACTCAGATGCACTAAACCAGCCAGTGGATGCGCTAGAACAGAGTTTATATGTGCTACGGTTTTTCCTAGATGCGCTAAAACAGTGCTCTAAAGATAGTTTTTGACCAGTTTTGAAAATTCAGCTGAAGTTTTTCATGTTTGTTTTGGACAATCCTTTATTTGAATTAATGTCATTGAAAGCACAGCAAATAGTCTGATTTAAGTTGATCGTAACCAAGCATAGAATAAGACAAGCACAACCTAGGTTAGGCCAGGACAATATCTGCTAGATTCCAGGTGGGTTTCCCCAACCGCATATCAGTAGTGTGTGAATTCAGAAGCTTGGCTGCACAGGATCCCCCTTACAGTGCACTCTCTTCTCAGGCCAACCAAGTTTCCAACCCCCATGAAACTCCCATGGCGAGCTGATCACCTCTACAATAGACTGCGAAAGTGTGGAAGGCTTCACACCGACCGGTGCTGGACTAGCAAATAGAAGGTTTTTGGCTTTCTAAACAATGGTATTTAGTTTGGGACCCCCGTTCGAGTGGCCATACATGGGGCAAGAGATTAATCACCATTAAGGTTGCACTCCAGCCTGAAGAGGTTAAGCTCAACAGGGTTTAAGGGAGTACAACTCCATCCGTATGACACATCCGCACAAGCAACCTTAGGTTTTCCCTTAAGATTTACATTTATATACCAGTTGGGGGTAGCTTGGCCTTAGCTCCGTTGTCGGTTTGAGTCATGTTGAGGTGATGAAATCCCCAGGAAGGCCCAATTTCTAGAGTCAACCATTTCTCTTACACCCAAGATCGCACAAGTGCACAAGGGGAGAGGATACTTTGATTATCAAGTCAAGGTTACACAGGGAAAAGTGGGTCTGGTTTTCTGATCACCTAGTTTGCACAGGGTGAGAGCATAGTCACCTACCACTTTCAAACATAGTCAAGAAGAGTAGACAGATTTATTTTAGGTGCACCAAAATTAAAAATGATTTAATCTAAGTGAAGATTTTGCTTCACAACAGACATGGGGTTCATTTTAACTGCATGATAAAGATGTGGTGGCTACCCTAGATTGATCCATTTTAAATCCAGCAAGAAAGAAAGAAAAAAATTCTATCTGCGGAAGGTGTCAGACTCAGAATCTCTGTTACAACCCAGATGCGCAACTCTGTTACTCAGATGCGTAGAAACATAACATAGATGTGCAGTAACAAAACTCAAATGCACAAAAATAGAACCTATATGTGCAAAAATAGAACCTATATGCGCAAAAACATAACCTATATGAGCAAAAACATAACCTATATGCGCAAAAACATAACCTATATGCACTAATCTAAATGCAATTTTTTTTAAAAAAATTTTGAAACATATTTGAATGCACTAAATGATGTCCTATATGTGGTAATTAAACTCCTATGTGCTCTTCATAAATGCCCATATGCACCACTCTGTTTCCCAAATGCGCTGCAAAAATTTCCAGATGCCCCGAAACAGTCTTCAGATGCGCCAAAGTACCTGCAAAAAGAAAAAAAATTCGGATCCCCCAAATGCACTGCCGAATGTCAGAAAACCTACAAGAAAACCTACAAGAAAGAAGTCTAAAATGGGGGCATATGCCCCACGGTGGGCGCCAGAAATGTGTGATCAAAAATAATATGCGTAATTGAATTTGAAACAAATACTATTCAAGTACACCAATAAGACATTGTATCAAAACATAACATAAAAAGTAAATAAATACAAACTCAGTATTCTACTTCAATTGTCATCCTATTGTCCTCTATCTTCAGTGTTTTTGTCGATTCCAGCTTTTGCTCTCAGATTTGTAGGCTAGGCTCAACAAACTGGCTTCCTAAAGAACGAGATTTTAAATGTGATGTATGATGCAAGATTAAGGTATGATATTGAATCGAACTAATATGCTTGAAGTAAACATGATGCTATGATATGAGAATACTAAATGAATTAAATGCATGAACTCTAATTAATTGTCTATTAATAATGCTTGGATTCACACAAGTATTTATAGAGTTTTTTGAATGATTCTGATTGGCTATCTTGATTGATGGTTGTGATAATTCCTGGCAGATCGAATGGCTGAAGAAGGATGAAACTGAAGAGAAAATAGAAGAAAACTTGAAAATCATATTTTTCTATTTTTATGAAAGAGGAAAAGATAAGAAGATAAGAAATCATCTTTCTTTAAAAGAATAAAAGAAATATTTAAAAGCTGATAAATAATGAATTAGAAAATTCAATTATTTATTTGTGGAGGATATTCAGCTTTTTCTTAATTAAATGAAATATTTAATTAAGCTTTTAAAAGAAGAAGAAAGTTTGTGATAAGAAGAAAGCTTTAATTAGGGTTTTTTGAAGAAAATCAGAAGATCTCATATTTAAATAAAATATTTAATTATGATATGAGAAGAAAATAGCAGATTTCATAATTCAATAAAATATCCAATTGTGATTTAGAAAGAAAGCATAAGATCGTTTAATTAAATAAGGTTTATGTAATTAAATCACTTTTATGAAATTGATTAAATGAAACATTTAATTAATTAGAAGAAGAATTTAAAATAGAAGAAAGAGAAATATTTAAACTTAATTAAATCAAAAGATTTAATTTAAATTCAAACAGTGATAATTAATTTAAATAAATAAAATGTATTTATTTAATTAATTAAGTGGACGTATGAAAATAATTAAATAAGATAAATTTATTTAATTATGAAGGAAGAATAAGATGAATGAACAATATAATTAAATTAATTAAATTTAATCATATGTAGAGGATTTTAGAAAACTAATTAAATAATAAATATTTAATTAATTGCTAGGATTATAGACATGACCATTTTTATGCGTATATAGGAACGATAGCATCTACAAATGCCTGATTACAGTTCCAGTTAGGCTCATAGATTAGATTCTGGACCTTCTGTCTAATTCTACACTTTGCTCTGCTCTGCCTTAATTCGCTTCATAAAAATCCTCTTCTACACAAATCAAAATAGGTCAACTTCTCTTCTAATATTCATACACACATCAATAGATATCAAACACCATACACACAATTGTAAAATGAAATAACCGATCTCATATTTATATCACTACCAAGATTTCAATCGCTCCATTTTGGCTTTAATAGAATAGAAAATATCTTCCAACTGTCAGCTCAAATCATGAATAAATTTTAATGCACATCCACAAGAGTTGGCCACAACATAGCTAGGACCCGAAACAAAATATTTTAACACAAAGATACTTCAAATAAATCTTCCTTAAACATCTACAACACCTAACATTCATTTAGTCGGCCTTCATACACTAATGAATAGAAAATCGAATGACCGGATCTCTCAACTCATACACCAATTGATGTAATATTACAAAACTTGAGAGTAAGAAATTTCATATACCCAGAGATCTTCCCTGATATCCAAAACAAAAAATGATAACCTGGTAATGCAAACCACTTGACAGATTCAACCTTCTACTCAATACACTATTCTTCACTCTACCTTCCAGTATAGTCAGATACTATAGTGCAGACCATATCAATGAATTCAGTTGCCATAAATGACAACACTAGAATCCATATTCCAAAAATATCCTCAAGCTATATTCCAACAAATGTAGATTTTGTGGTTTATGCTGGATGGCTGACATGAACACAAGTAGAGAGTGCATAGTCAATTCATGAGATATTAGGAAAGTGCTCATTTTTGCTTACTATTTGTTTGTTGTTTGTGTGAGAAGCTTACATGTTTCTGGTTGTAGGTTTCCATCTTTGAAGTTTTTCAATCTCTACACTACTTGAGAAATAGAAGAGTCGTGCAAACGATGTTCAGGTGGCGAGTGTGATGATTGATGCATTAGAATATTAGTATGTGGTTCCTATATAGAGAAATAGTTTTTTAGATCCACTCCACAGTAGAGACTTACAATGCATTAACAGTAGCTTGATTTCTTTGATTGGAACTAGCCTAATAGAAAAGCCAAGAAAAATTGGATTTAATGACTAGATGTTTGGAAAAATCCATTGTGTACTTTTTTCTTTTCTTTAGAATGTCTCATTTTGCTACCAAAGCTACCAGAATTTGGCACAATTATTTTTTCTTTTCTTTGTTACTACCTCTTTTGTCTATGTAACTATATCTCATGTTATGGGAACATTATATAATTGGAATTTATGAGCATATTTTTGATGTTTTCAAACTGTTATTTATCTATTTGGCTACTCCTATGGAGAAATCTCAATGCCTTGTCCTATATGACTTTTGAACAATTACAAATTGCAATACTTGTGTATGCTTTGTTGTACTGCACATGTTTTGGATGTTAAATGAGTGCACAAATGGTTAGAATGGCAAGAATGTTACATGTGAACATGTTAGAATATAGACTTGGAAAAAATATATCTGTTGATTCATGCATTACAATACTAGTATGTTGTTGCTATATAGAGAATACTAGTATGTTGTTGCTAAAAAGGTTATGCATTTCTAAAAAATTTCTTGTGCCTTTGCATGTTCATTAAAAGGGCTAACGAGGCAAGCGTGAAAATTAAATTACTTATGTTTTGATGAAGGTCTTCTTGGCTGTGAAGAAAATGAATGTATTAATTATATGTTCATTACCTGACTAGCTATTACCCTATTAGAAAAGCTCTAAAAGAAAATTATACAAAATGTGTTCCAAAGTTGGTGGGTAAAAAAACAACAAATGCATAGTTAATTCATAAAATGTGTGATGAGTTTTTGGTTTTCTTTATGCTTATTCTTGTTTGTTTGTTGTTTGTTAAGAAGCTTGCATGTTTCTATCTTTGAGTTTCATTCTTGGATGTTTGTTATTTTATGGAAGTGCACTATTGGTGAGTGACTTATTTTTCTGTTTATGATGCTTTGTTGTTGCTACAAGGATTGAAAGGAAATGCTTGTAACAAATTTACCATATTTTTCTATTTTTTTGCAAATTTGATTATTGTCTCTGTGATTCAGTTTTATGACAAATGCATAGTCAATTTACTGAAAATACCATACGTTTTTAGCTCATGGTTGCACTTTTGCATGTTTTTTATTCTATAAAAAATGCATTATTGATCTATCGCTTTGCCGCTGGTTTGCGAAGGTTTATAACTAGAAGTATTCGTGCAAATATTTTGACATAAAATTGAAATTTGAGAGGTTTTTCCTACATGCTAATGCATATCAAAACAATAAATCCACAATCAATGCATTCTACTTCTGTATAGAAAAGAAGTCTTTTGTCAAGAATGCAAAAGAATTTTGTTCTACATAGAAACAACAGTCTACTAGATTTGGGGATTGGATTGTATGACTAACACCAGTACACCATAAATCCAAAATCAATGCATTCTACTTTTGTATAGCAAAGAAGTCTTTTTTCAAGAATGCAAAAGAATTATGTTCTATGTAGAAACAACAATCTACTAGATTTCGGGATTGGTTCATATGACTAACAATAGTACACCATGTTCCTTAAAATAAATTAGGTAAAGAGCATAAAATAGTTTCATGCTTATGAATTACATGGCATGCTATACATTATGCTCATCTGTCATTTTTGAAAGTTAGATTCTTAAAAAAGAATTCTCCTTTATTGGTCACAACTCTTCCAATATATAATTGTGAGACACATTGGAAGAATTAAATTTCATTGTAGTCAAAGTAATAAGATGATACAAGAATATAACCTTAAAGCTTCTTGTCAAAAGACCAAGCCTAGTTGTAGTAGAAAAGATCTTTATCCTACACATCAATTGTAACAAGTGGTTCCTATCACAATTACAATGTAGCCAAATCAACACAGTTGATAGCATAGAGCATGGTATTAACAAACATGAAACAAAGAAAATAAAAATAGGTTTTTCCAAATATTTAAGAATTGATAAAAATTGTTTTAAAGGTATTGTACAATGAACGGGAAAAAAAAAGGAGGAAATATATTAAGAATGTGTAGTGCGATCAATGTTCATATAGAAATATGAGATATGGATTACATATCACTACACTTAATTTTCTATTCAGTAAATTAGGCTGTTGAAGAAAATCTCCCCTCTATTGTTCACAATTCATTGAGGGCATAATTTATAGAGACATTGGTACACTTAAAATTCATTGGAAAGAAAGCAGAAGAATGATAGAAGAATCCAACCTTCTAGTTTCATGTTCAAGAGTGAAATATTTACACTTAGAAAAATCCCTATATTTGGCTTCAGTTGCAAGGAATGGTTCCTATGAGTTCATAGAATCAACAAATGAGCATAGTCGATGACATATAATATGCTATTCATAAACATGAAACATAACTACATAGAATAAAATTTGCAAACCAAAAAAGACCAATGCAAAAAAATTGTAAACATTTAGACATTAAATACAAATTTTCTAAGCTTTACTAGTAGACTAAAAGGCGATTAAACAATGAATACATAGTGAATGCATCTCATGCTTGCACAATTGAGAAAAGAAACATATAATATGTTACTCATAAAAATGAAACAAATAAACATATAATAAAATATACCAAAAAATGGACAAAGATGATAATTTTTTATAAACATTCAAACATATAATAAAAAATTTGCAAATTTTGGTGATAGGCTAGTTACTATCCAAGCAATGAATAAGTAGTCAATGTATTCAATTCCTCCATATTTTAGAAGATCACTCTTGGAATTTCACATAAGCGATCAGTTTTACTTGTAAAAAATTTCATTTGTTTATTGTTCATTGACATATGTCTTAAGTTGTGGTTTGTGCCTATGTTCATTTTTTTATTATCTGTTAAGAAGCTTCATTTTAATATGCACAATTGTAATCACTGTATATGAAATTCATTGGTTAAATGTTTGCCAAAATTCATAATTTATTTCTAGTCTTTAGATTATCTTACACGGAAATCAATAATGGACTTGGTGAATTAATCATGTATTTGTTTCTTTTGTACCAATCGGTTCTATGTCAAGCCTTATGCAATTTGCATTCAACAATTTAATATTTTCAAAAATATGTAATGTTCTATTTTCATAATTTACCTAAAAAAAATGAATACAATGCAATAACACATAGGGAAGATAGGTTAGAACAACACAAAATAGATGTATTTGAAGAAAACAAGTGAATAATACTATGGATTGCAGAGACTTTTTTCCATAAAAGCATTTTTAGTATCATACCATGTTGCATACACTCGTAATTTATACAGTATAATGATACATAGTTTAATACTTAAATGCTCTTCTGAAAAAGAAGTCTCTTTAATACTGTAACCTTCAATGTCACTAGAAATTTTGGTTTTGTAATACATAAAAATTGTTTCCGACATTATGCAAATTGCTATATAGAGTATAGAAAAAGGTACAAATAATAATTTTTGAACAAAAAACATGTTTTCATGTTGTGTAGTTCTCAAGCATCATGAACACACAACAAAGTCAATCATAACTAGTGCACTTGCTTTAAATTTCATAAATTAACTATGAATTCACTCATTTTGTACTCAACAGTCCTCCAAAACATCTTGCACAATTTTCTTGGCAAGATTCTTTAACAATCTTTAGGCCATTTAAGCAATAAACACATACTTAATGTTTTTAATGCACTAAGACTCGACAAGGGCATGCTCAAAGCATTCAATTTTCCTTGTAAGAGTGAGCAATACTTTTAGTTATGAAGTATGATAAAAATATAGTCTATTGTTCATTTTTCCTATGGCTCTTCCCTCATTGAAGCACTGGACAAAATGACAAAAAACAAAGATAGCAGCCCAAAGCTAAAAACACTCAAACCTATCAACAAACAACAAAAAAATGATAATAAGTAGAAAGAAAAATTTGTCTCATATTTCATTAATTATCTATGCAAAGTTTTCATTCAATGCATTGAACATGGATTGATTGGTTCAGTATCTTAGGTGAGTGGTAGTTTTTATTTTACCAATTCTCATTTGTTTATTGTTTGTTAAAAAGCTTGTGTGTTTTTAGCTCTCTATGTTGCCAATACTAGGAATAGTGAACTAGTGAGAAGCGATTTGTCCATCTATTTATGATACTTGTAACAAAGAGCTATTGGTTGTTGTTATAAAATCCAAGGGGAGAAATGGGTACATAAGATCTATACAACTACAAAGATAGTTGCTTGTTGAACAAGGAACTAGTAAATGAGATTCATGTATCATTTTCCTCCATTGTTTCCCACAATATATAATGTCACCATATTTTTGCAACTAACTTAAAAGAGAGAAAAAAATGGACCCACTCAAACCAATAGGAAAAGAGATAAACCATAATTTTCAAGCACAAAAAATATGTGCATAAATCTTGACTATGGAGAAAAGATAAAAAATATTCAAAACAATTCAATCGCATTGTCCAAGGGACTAATTGATAAGAAAATACAACAAATGTAATAGTAAGCCTAGCTATCTAAAAAAGCAGAAGGAAAAAAATTCTTACTTTATAGAATTACTTGTAAATGGTCGGGCTTTGTATTTATGATACTTGATAACTTGTTCAGTATAGTTACAATGAACACAAGTAATTCATGAAATTAGGCAACTGCTGGATTTTGGTTGTGCTTAATATCATTTTATTATCATTTTCTCAAAAGCTTGTCAGCTTCGTATCTCTTTGCTATGTTTTTCCACGTGGATGCATGTGTAGTGAATGCATAGTTAATTCATGAAATATTATCCAAGTGTTGGGTTTTGTTTGTACTTATTCTTGTTTGTTTAACACTATTTTAAAAGCTTATCAATTTTTTAGCTGTGGATTGCATTTTTACATATTCGATATTCTATAAAAGTGCATTGTTGGTGAATGGAATGGCTATGTGTTTCTCATACAAGTGATAACTAGAAATATTACTTATTGTTACAAGGGCCAATGATACAAATGGGCATAGTAGATTACACATGAATTATAAGGGATAACACACCAGTGAATGCATTAATTATGTGTTTATTGATTGGCTAGGCAGCAACATACCAACAAGTCTTGGAAATCAACTTGTGCAAGATATGTTTGAGGGTTAGTGGGTACAGAATCAATGAACACATAGTTAATTCATGAAGTCTAAGGTGAGTTTAGGGTTTTATTTGTGGTTATTGTTGCCTATTTGTTGTTTGTTTAAAAGCTTATTTGTTTTTAGCTTTTTCATTTCATTTTTGCATGTTTGTTATTGTTTCATAATGCACTACTAATAGGTACCT